>CAUYQU010071395.1:0-233828 GCA_963574635.1 Cheracebus regulus | reverse complement strand
CCCCCCCCGGCCCCCCCCCCGTTCAAACCCCCCCCACTATAAAAATTGGGTTTATTTTGCTCAAAATTTTTTTTTTTTTTTTTTTTTTTTTTTTTTTTTTTTTTTTTTTTGAGATGGAGTTTCGCTCTTGTTACCCAGGCTGGAGTACAATGGCACGATCTCGGCTCACCACAACCTCCGCCTCCTGGATTCAAGCAATTCTCCTGCCTCGGCCTCCTGAGTAGCTGGGACTACAGGCGTGCACCACCATGTCCAGCTAATTTTTGTATTTTTAGTAGAGACAGGGTTTCACCATGTTGACCAGGATGGTCTCGATCTCTTGACCTTGTGATCTACCCTCCTCATCCTCCCATGGTGCCCGGCCATGTTTTTATACAGCCTGTAAGCAAAGAATAATTTTTTAATAATTTTTAAGTGTTAAAAAAAATCAAAAGAAGAATATTTGGTGACACATGAAAATTATATAAAATTCAAATTTCAGTATGTATAAATACGGTTGTATGAAATACAGCCATGCTGCTTTATTTACTTATCATCTGTCTCTGCTTTCTAGCTACAAAGGCAGAGTTGAGTCATTGGAACGAAAGACGTATGACCTACCAAGCCCAAAATATTTACTATCTGGCCTTTTACTGAAAAAGTTGCCAACCCCTGCTCTAAGCCAGTCCCCTGTCCCCTAAACACACCTTGCAAAACTTCTGGTTTGGCACACACTGATCTCTGCTCCTTTCTATCTAAATCCTACCTATCTTTAGCCCTTGCCAATCCGGCATCTTCTAGAATCTTCCTTGTCTCTTTCATTCAGCGGTTTCTCATCCTTCTCCAAATTCCTCTGCTAACATGTAAAGTTGATGGACTTACCACCCAAGGCCTTAGATGACTATTAGTTTCCGGTGCATGTCACATGTCCTGTCCAGATTAGGAGCCACATGAGGACAGAGATGGTATCTGCTCGTCTTGTATCCCAGGGCCCACCACAACGGTTCACAAATCGTGAGTGCTTAGAAAGTAGGTGTTAACGGCCTGGTTCGGGGGCTCATACCTGTAATCCCAGCATTTCAAGAGCCCCAGGCAAGAAGATCACTTGAGGCCAGGAGTTTGAGACCAGCATGGGCAACATAGTGAGACCCTATCTCTACAAAAATAAAAAAATTAAAAATTAAAAAACTAGCCAGGTGTGGTGGCAGGCGCCTAGAGTCTCAGCTACTTGGGAGGTTGAGTTAGGAGGATCATTTGAGCTCAGGAGTTTAAGGCTGCAGTGAGCTAGGATCCCACTGCATTCCAGGCTAGGCAACAGAATGAGTCCCTGTTGCAAAAAAAAAAAAAAAAAAACGAACAACAAAAAAGTCAATGTTGATGTACTCCTTTCTGAGTGGTTTCATCTTTCCTAACATTGCCCTATTTAACTCAGAAAAAGAGCTGTCTTCCTGCCTGCTTAGGTATTCTATTTTAAGGAAGATGCAGCTTCTATGCAAGCTCCCTCCAGTTCATCCCTCTGAAGTACTGAAGACAAGGCACAGGTAGCTAAGTTGCAACATCAACTTTACACGACTGCCTGGGCTTGTAGGGAACGCGGGCAGTGAGGGGGAACCGGGCCTGGACTTCAGTTCCAACTCAGCCGCTGAGAGCAAAATCTGATAGCAAAACCATCCATTTTGCTATTTCACCCATCCTTCCTCAGTTTCATCTTCTGTAAAATTGTTGACTGAAAATTGAGTATCTGCACAAAGGATTCCCTCAAATCCTTTCCAGCTCCAAAACCTGAGGATCATGTTTTTCCTATAAGCCCTTAGAGTGGTGAAAACTCCCAAGCTCACCTGAAAGAGCCCGCCTTGTCAACCCTAGCTGACCCAGCTTGAACGCTCACCACAGGAGATGCCCTCTGATGCTTATTCCTTATGGAAGCAGTGCAGCCGCCTGGAGGAGAGGCATTATATCCCCACAGGCAGACCCGGAAAATGTAGACCCAAAGAGGAGAAGTGATTTGCCTGAGCATGAGAGCATGTCACAGGATTCTAGGAGTGCTGCACACACCTTGGTCAGAGGTGCTACCTCGGATCATAATACACCAGTGATTCTCAAACTTGGATGATGAAATCACCAGAAGATCTTGTTAAAACAGATTTTGATTCAGTCTCTCTGGGCTCTGGGATAGGGCCCAAGAGTCTGTATTTTCTTTCTTTCTTTTTTTTTTTTTTTTTGAGACAAAGTCTAACTGTGTTGCTCAGGTTTGATTGCAGTGGTGCAATCTCAGCTCACTGCAACCTCCACCTCCCAGGTTCAAGCGATTCTTCTGCCTCAGCCTCCCAAGTAGCTGGGACTACAGGCGTATGCCACCACGCCCAGCTAATTTCTGTATTTTTAGTAGAGATGGGGTTTCACTATGTTGGCCGGGATGGTCTCCATCTCTTGACCTCGTGATGTGCCCGCCTCAGTCTCCCAAAGTGCTGGTATTACAGGTGTGAGCCACCGCGCCCAGCCAAGAGTCTGTATTTCTAACAAGCTCCCCTGTGATATGGATGCTCCTGGTCTCTGGATCCCACTTTGAATAGCCAGGTAGTACACAACCTGTCTAGCTGCACATGGCGGCTGTATACACAGCTCAAACAGCATGGCCAGGGCTTAAATTTAGGTCTTTGGACTCAAAGTCCAGTGTCCTCAATGCTGAGCCAGGACTTTGCAAAAAGCACCTCTACTCTGGGCACATGAATCCCTGGGGATCTGGAGGAAGTTTGATAAGAAAAAAAAACATCTCTTTTAGTAAAAGAGAAACAAAGTCCTGGCTTTGCTGGCCAAGAGTCCTCAGCCAAGGCCTTCTGGGGCAGGCACAGATAGATGTCTGCATAGGTGGGGAGCCCTGTGGGAACAAGAGGAAGCCAAGCATAACAGCAACCTGGGGAAAGGCAGCCGGGCTCTTGGTCCGCCGCTCCCAGGGTGGCTAATGAGCAGAGTGTTCTTCCTTGCAGGTGCTGAGAAGTGGGATGAGGCTTGGAAGGAGACAGAGCACCAAGCTGCAGTCTGGGAGGCCCTAATTCCCAGGTCCCCTCCCTGCCACAGCTGAGCTGGCTCAGAGCCCGTTTCTGTTTGCTTGGAACAGTCTGATATTTTGCAAGGAATCCCTTGTGCAAGGTGCGCTTTCTGGCCTCTCAAGGGTAATTGCCCAAGAGAAGCAGGTGCTCCCCGCCAGGGCTGGAGTTTCGATTGGGGAAATCAACCTGACATCAGGTACTGAGGAAAGCTTTGTGCACTCTAGAGAGCTGTGCAAATGCCAGCAGTCCTGGGTAGAAGGAGGGCCTGCGGTAAGGGGCAGCACTGGAGGACCGCTGGAGGGGCAGCGCTGAAAGATGGCCTTCTGTTGGACATGCCTGGGAGGCCTTGGGGAAAGTTGGCAGCAGAGATGTGGGTGTTACAAGCCGGGGATGCAGAGGGCAGTGAGCTTGTAGGTAGGAAACTGGGGTTCAGCACTGGCCCCGCCGCTCACCAACTTCAGGCAAGTTTCTGCAGTTCTCTGAGGCTCCATCATCTCCTGTGTCTATGAGGCAGTGAAGCAATGGGGGCCAGGACATCACGGCTGCATTATTGTGGGATTTTAGCATCCTTGGGGGTGCTTGTCGCAGTGTATGTTGGTTAATTCTCTGAGTTTCAGGGTCATATGTGGCAGACCCCTGAGCACTGAACAGGGATGTGAACACCTGTTTGGATACAGAATCCTGGACTGGCCTTGATCAAATGCCTTCCTCTTGAGGCCTTGGTTCCCCCCATGTGAATAGGAGGGAGGGCTGGAGTGGCTATCTGCAAGTGCCCTTCTAGCCCTGGGCCTGTGCTCCAGGTGGCTGCAGTCCTGGCCAGCAATGCCTGAGTTGAGACGTCCACACTGAGGCTTTGCCTCGTCAACAAGGCTGAAGCAGGCAGATATCCAGGTTCAAGGTGAAGGGCTTCAGCCTCTGCTCGGGTAGCTTCCCAGAGCCAGCAGAGCTCAGACACATCTTCTTCCCTAGGGTACCTTCTTCAGTCAGGGGCTTCAGGGTGACCCACTCATCAGATGCCCAGCTGGACAGAGCAAGAGCCTGGCAAGGCTATGAGGGGACAGCATGCTGAGCCCAGTGGGCTTGCTCCTGCATCCCATGCCTCCCAGGCAGGAGAACCAGCAGGACACATTGGTCTCTGCAGCCTCAGCAGCCAGCACTTGCTCCTCCACATGTTCGAGAAATACAGGGCAACCTGGGGCCTGCAGGAAGGAGGAAGGGCAGCTGAGCTCTTTATCCGCCGCCCCCATCACATTTCAGCAGCTAGAGAAAGGTGATGGGAGTAGGATGTAAAGCAGGCAGATGTGTCTGCAGGGCTGCTGGGCCGGAGAGCATGTCCGTGGAGAACACCTGTGAATCGCAGGTGTGCAAGCTCAGGGGCCCCGGCGGTAGATGGCAGAGTCAGATCTGCAGCCCCGCCTTCTGCCACACCACTCTCTGGAACACACCATGTAGCTGCTGTTTCAAAATGCAACCATTCCATCCTCTCGTCTAACTCTCCCAGGACAGCTCTTCTGGAATTGGAAGCCGGTGCCCAGAGCCTGCCAGCTGCTGGGATAAACTATCTGAGTAACTTCAATCACTTTTCCCATGTGGGATTTCTGCCCCCAACCTTGGAAAGAGTTGCAAAAAAAGCCCGTTAATGAATTAATACAGGACACCCAGTTAAATTTGAACTCCAGATAAACAACAAATAACTTTTTAATATAAATATGTCCCATGCAAAGTTCAACTTTAACTGGGCATCCTGCGTTTTATCTAGTGATCTCACCCACATCCCAGCTGGATCCCAGCCACGCCCTCTCTGGGAAGAGCTGGAGAAGGTTCAGGAAGGTCACGGGGCCTCACATTAGGATCAGGGTGTCTCTAAGGGGCAGCCCTGCCCTGGGCGCTCCCCTCCCCGTCGGCCCGTTGCTGGTTCGCCAAGAAGCCCGACGCCCCTCGCCTGCTCCCGAGGCAGTGCGTTCTCCCCGCAGGGCGGTTGTGTTTATTGGGGGTGTGCGCCTGCCCTCCTGACTCCCTGTCCTTGCCGTTCATTACCACTCCACGTTGCCTTTGTTGCCGAGCACCTAGAACACGATTTACTTTTCTCTTCCTCCCAAAGTGGGGGCTCTGGGAAGGAAGCAAAGGATTTGCGTCGGGCCGCCAGAAGACAGAGCTCTGCATCTGAGACTCCCGCCTGCCACGCTGCGCCCAGCCCACTTTCTGGTTTTCACGCCTACGGAATGGGTGTGACCGGTTCCAGCCAAAGGCAAGGCTCCCAGGCCCTGGAGGGACTATCTGCGGAAACAGGAAGGGTCCTTGCATTCCAGCCGCGGCCCCCGTAGGCGTTTCAGTGCTCCCTGTGCCAGTGTGGATGTGATGAAGAGCAGGAAGGCCTGCGCCTCCACACCGCGTTGCAGAGGCAGAAGCCCGGGCAGCCCCGGTGCGGCTCATGCTGTGTGTCCACTTGACTAGGCCACCGTGCCTGTTTCTGGATGAAATTAACACTTGAATCTGTAGACTGCGTAAAGCACAGGGCCCTCCTCCGTATGGATGGGCCCTATCCAGTCAGAGTTGAAGGCTCAAACAGAATAAACGCCTGAGTAAGAAAGAGTTTGCTCTCTGGCTGTCTTCAAGCTGGGACGTCCCTCTCCTCCTGCTCCCAGACTCAAACTGGAACTCCCACCATCAGCTCTTCTGGGTCTCGACTTCTCAGCCCCCATAATCCTGTGAGCCAAGTCTTTTTAGCAAATCTCTCTGTGCATCCTGTTGGTTCTGTTTCCCTGGAGAACCCTGAGTAATACAGGCTTCCTCCTTCCTCCTCCCTGCTCCCCGCTGTGAAAGAGTCTAGGCAGGTGCATGGACTCCCGACACACACCCTTCCCAGAAGTAGCCGACTGACAGGCCTCTCCAGGGGCCTCCCTCCGCTGCGCCTGGCCCTGAGGCTGGAGATTCTCTTAGCTTAGGTTTCCCTGAAGCAAACTGAGTGCAGATTTAGGTGAAAGTGATTTTTTAGGGAGAATCTAAGTGGGAAAAGACAGTAGAGGAACAAGCAGGGACACAGGCAGAGAGAAAGAAGCCAGGCCAGGGTGTGGCGTCAGGCCAAGACACACGGAGGGCGAGTGTCTCACACCCCGGGTGGCTCTGGGGCACCTCAGAGGTGCCCCAATCAGGGGCAAGGGGCAGGGGCAGTTTTACTTCCTCACCTCCCCCCCCTCCCACTGGGGGACATAAATGTTCAGGGCTTCCTGTTGTCCATAGGTGCGGGCAGAGTGGTTCTGGCAGCCTGGGGCCATTTTCCAACAGAGGGACCAGCTGTTGGGAGTGAAGGCACGGGGTGGGCAGAAATGGGGGGGCTGGAGGAGACATGGCGGGGAAAGCATGTTGGGGGTGGTGCTGGGTGTAGTCTGGAGAGCAAGACAGGGTCAGGATTATGGGGGCTGAGACGTCCAGACCCAGGGGCAGGCACACCTCAGTGCGTCTGAGTTTCCCTTGAAGAAAGCCTCCCTAAAGAAGCAAGTGGCCCACTGCACTCAAGCCCTCGCACGCAGTCTCCAGGCCAAGGCTATTTTTGTTTTACCCTAATAACAATAAGCACAGTGTGCACACTTCCTGACCAATCTACTCAGTGTGGCTGGGAGGAGGGACTGGGAGGCCCTAGGACCGAGGGCCCATCTCAGGCCGAGAACTCAGCCTGAACCGCCCAGCCAAGTCAGGTGTGGGAAAGACCCCAGTTCCCAGGCCCAGCCACCGCCCCTTTCCCCTACTCGGCACCTGCTTGTCTTGGAGGGCTGCTGGGGTTCTGCTCTCAGCGCAGAAAGCTAAGGACCCGCCAGCTCCCTGCATTGCTTCTTGCAGGTAGTAGGGGCTTCCTGAGCACTGACTGTGCGCCAGATCCCGTGCTAGCCTCTTTGCATGTCAGATTTCATTTTCCCTCATTCTCAACTCTACAACGTGGCAAGTGTGAGCCCATTCATTCAGACAAGGAAGCCGAGGCTTGGGAACACTAAGTGACTGATCCACGTGTGCGAGGCTGGTCAGTGGTGGGGGCCTGTTCACGTCCAGGCCTGCTGAGCCTCACCCCTGGGGTGAGGGTCTTTCTGCACCTCTGAGACCTTGTGCCCAGGAATCCACACTGAAGTCCGCAAGAGGTAGTGGCACCAATCCAGGGCTCGATGGGTCACTTGGCCGGCCACATATGTGCTTTGGCACCAGCAAAGCAGGGCACACCCCAAATGAGAAGTTTTGGAGAAATGATCCATTTTTAAAAATCGCTGCAGACTCAAGGGGAAACCCCAGAATGCTGTAGGACTTCCTGACTCTTATTCTGTGGTTTAGGACTAGCTTTATTTTGATTTGCACATGGTAAGTGGGGGATACTTTATTCTTTTCCAGGCTTAGAGCCCCTAAATAAAGGTCTTCATCTGGCCCTGCCCAACCCTGCAGGGAGGAGCTGCTTCCCGTGGCCTCTTTGGCCTCTCTGTTAACCCAGCAAAGATGGATCATGAACCTTTTATCCGCCAGGACCTGTGTAAGAGGTAGGGACACAGCAGTTTCAGCTTCCCCGCCTGCTCTTAGAGATGACCAAATCTACAGACACGCTTTGTAAAATGTAAAATGCTGTAATGTTGTGAACGTCTGCTCACCATGAAGCCGAAAGCATTGCCAGGATGGCTGGGAGTCAAGGGATGGCCGTCCAGCTGAGTGGTCACCTTCGCTTCTTTCTGTTTTTTCTTTTTCTTTTCTCCTTCTTTTTTTTTTTGAGATGGAGTCTCTGTCATCCAGGCTAGAGTGCAGTGGTGAGATCTCCGATCACTGTAACATCCGCCTCCCGAGTTCAAGCGACCTCTTGCCTTAGCCTCCTGCGTAGCTGGGACTACAGGCACACATCACCACACCTGGCTAATTTTTTGTATTTTTAGTGGAGATGGAGTTTCGCCATGTTGGCCAGGCTGGTCTCGAACTCCTGACCTCAGGTGATTCCCGTACCTCACAGTCACCTTCATTTTCAAATGCCATCGGCCTCCCTCCTCTGTACCCTCCTCCCACCGGAAGCCCTCCCATGACCAGATGGGATCTCCCTCCACTCTGAACACACATGGTGCCCTGGCTGGCTTCTGTCACTAATGTGAGGATGGCAGCAGTTTGTTCAGCCTCCCCAGGGAAGGGATCACCTCTGATTCCCCTCAGGCCCCCAGCACCCAGCCCAGGCTCCTGTCCATGGCAACCACTCAGGACACATTGGTTAAAGTGTTCTGAAGGGGATTGACCTGGGTCACCATAAAGCCAAGGGGGCTCTTATTTTTCTAAGACGGGGGAGGGGATTCCCTGACTGGGTTCCACCTGGCTTCTCCCCATCTTGCTTCTTTCTCGAGTATATGTCCCATACACTCCTCTTCCCACCTGGTTCCCAGACACCCCTTTTGGCCTTAAGCCCCAGGAGCTGCCTTCTCACAGAGTCACTGGGTCCTACCTGGTCGCCTCTCCGGTAAGACAGGGACCCTCCAGCTCCCGCTTCCTGCCTGATGCCCTAGCATCCTGCTGTGATCCACACAGGGAAAAGAACACCAGCTTTGGAGTCTCGCAGGCCAGGTTCAAATCCAGGCTCCTTCACTTACCAACTGGAGGACTCAAACAAGTATTTCTCCTCCCTATGCCTCAGTTTCCCAATCTGCCAACTGGGAGAATGAGTTGGAATTATTTTTGTGCGTGTAAGTGGCCTGGTACATAATTAAAGTTTAAAATATTTTTCCCTTAAACAATCCTATCCTTCTTTCCTTTCGTCTGTTTATTCTATTAATACTTATTAAGCTTGATTTCTACTAGAGACTGGTATAACCTTCCATATTCCAGTGGCCGGGATGAAAAGGAATCTTCTAAGCCATCTGGATTTGTAAAGTGCAGCTTAAATGCACGGGGGGAGAGGAAGCTGTACTCAGCTAAGAGCTTCTGCATGAGTTATGAGTCTCTTCCGGTTTCCAGCCTGACCTCCTGGGACAGGCCTTGCCAGGTCCCCCTGAACCCCAAGACCTCAGCCTCCTGCCTGACCCTGCCAGGGTCAGGGTTCTGGTCAGGGTTCAAGTGCTGGGTGGGCCCAGGGCAACAGCGTGGCCTCCAGAAGCTGCCAGCAGCTCTGGCAGTAGTCCATCTTGGGCGCGTGGAGTCTGAGCATACCGGCTCATTATGGTCTGGTGGGCATCCCTGAGCCAGGGGCTGCTGGCCCAGGAACTTCCCAGAAACACTGGAGCAGGTGGGTGAGGCACAGCCCTGGGGACTGTTAAAAGGCATGTCCCTGAGCTTTCAGTCCAATTTCATGGGGCGGAATGTGCTCAGGCCATCTGCAGCCTTCTTTAAGATCCAGCCCTGTACTTGCCTGCTTCCTTCCTTCCTGAATAATTGAATAATTCCCTTAAAATTCTGTAGGACCTCCTCCCCTTCCCCCAGCACTTCGCGTAAGCAGCAGGGGAGTTAGTGTGGAGCAGGGAGGGGGCTGAGTGAGGGCAGCAGCCCGTGGACTCAGGGGACAGGCTACATGCAGGGGCATTCAGCAAGACGTGAATATAGCGGGGAGACTGGGAGCTGGGCTTCTTCTTGTGGGAGAAGGAAGTTACAAATAGGGAAAGGGGAGAAGTTTGAATAAATCCTATGATGATGGACTGGAGATAGAGATATTGATGTGAACTTAGGATTTTCAATATATAGATCTAGAAATGAATATAAATATGCATGTGTACACACACACACACACACACACACACACTCCCTGATTCTGGTCACTGGGAGGGTCTGGAAACAACAAACCCTCAAAAGAAATGAGCAAAGCTAGAGCCCAGATCTGCTTCTAAATCACTTGCCACTGAAAGGAATCAGGGCTCCTTGGAGAAATGACATATTCCAGGGCAGGAGCAGGGGAAACAGAGTGTGTGAAACATGTCATTTCAGACAGAAAGTGCTCAAAGAATGGCGGGGGCATGTCGAAAACACATAAGATAATACCCAGAATATACAAAGAACTCCTGTGTCCAACAACAGAATAAACAACCCAATTAAAAAGGACTTCAGTCGACAATTCTCCAAAGAAGATACACGAATGGCTGATAGGAACAAGAAAAATGATCAACATCACTACACACTAGGGAAATGTAAAGCAAACCCACAGTGAGATGCCACCTCACATCCATTAGGACGGCTACTGTCAAAGAAAGAAAATGAGCGTGGGTGACGATGTGAGAAACTGGAACCCTTGGGCACTGGGTTGGTAGAACACAAAACAGTGCAGTTGCTGTGGAAAACAGTATGGCAGATCCTCAGAAAGTTAAAAGTAGAATCACCATATGATCCCACAAGTCCACTTCTGGGTATACATCCAAAGGCATTGAAAGCAGCGACTTGAAGAGATATCTGAACACACATGCTTATAGCAGCATTATTCACAAGAGCCAAAATGTGGAAGCAATCCATGTGTCCCATCAACAGATGAATGGATAAATACAATGCGGTATATCCATACAGTGGAATATTACTTAGTCTTCAATAGGAAGGAAATTCTGACACATGCTACAACTCGGATAAAACTTTAAGACGTTATGCTATGTGGAATAAGCCAGTCATGAAAGGACAAATACTATATGATTCTACTTACTTAAATTCACAGACACAGAAAGTAGAATGGTGGTTGCCAGGGTTTGGGGCTGGGGAACAGAGCCCAGCCCCTGGCAACCACCAGGTTAATTAATTTAACACTGGTGAACCCTAGTTCAAGTTTGAGGTTTGTCAGATGAAGAGCCCTGCAGATGGATGGTGGTGACGGTGACACAGAAAATGACCTTAATGCCATTGAATTGTGCGCTAAGGTGGTTAAGATGGTACATTTTATGTGAATTTCACCACAATTTAAAAAATAAAAATGTAAAATTAAAGAAACAAGGACACAAGAGCCAACTTGAAGAGGCTCCCAGTGGCCACATCGGGGACAATTTGGGCATCAGAATAAATAATAATGTGTGAGTCAATATTAATACAAGTGAATAAATGAATGAAAAACAGGGAGAAGAGAAACTCTTAGAGCAGAATCCAAGCTAATAAATGTAGGAGGAATAATGAAATTAGGGAATCACATTTTGCAAGCATTGTAGAAATATTTGATTCAGTCAAGAATCATTAATGGATACTAAAACTATTGGGTAAAATTTTGCCGAGAAACAGGATATTTACGTAATTTCAAACGTACTCTAAATATCAATTAATTGCAAGTTAATAAGTACAATATACTCATTAGTTAATTTAACACTGGTATAGACACCATCTTAACCAAGGAGTAAAAGTTAACATCTCCGGTAATGGGGCAAACTGACCGCAAATAACACGACAGGAGGCGATGCAAAGAACACCGCATCACTTTTGTACATTTCTACCCAAAACACATAACATCAGAGCTGCTCAAATTGTGAGACATTCTACAAAATGACCAGCCTGTAATTGTTCTAAGTGTCAAGGTCATACAAGTAAAGATGAAGGACATCTTTAATTGTCCTTCATTCTTTACTAGCCCTAGATGAAGGTCTAGGGCTGAAGGACAGTAAAGAGATTGGACAATTAAAGCAACACATAATCATGGATTGGATCCTTTTGATCTAAAGGACATTATTTGGATGATAGTGAAATTGGGATGGAGTCTAAAGATTAGGTGGGAGGGAGAGAGCATCCTACCTTCACTGGCTGCAGTGAGGTTTTGTGGGAGAGTGTATCCACTTAAACTTCTTCTCAAATGGTTCAGAGAAAAATAATTCCTGTCTCTTTCTCTTTCTCTCTGTCCTTCCGTCGAATGCCTCTACCCTATGACCCACTCCTGGGGACAGAGCCGATAAAAAGAAGTGCTTATGTTCACCAAAAGTCATGTGGAAGAGTATTTATAGCAGCTGTGTCACAGCCCTCAATCAGAAACTACCTGCGTCAGTCCGCCTGGGCTGGCTGAACAGAATGCCACAGACTGGGTGGCCTAAACAACAGACATTCATTTCTCACAGTTCTGGAGGCTGGAAGGCCAAGATCAAGGCGCCGACTAGGCCAGCGTCTGCGGAGGCCTCTCTCTCTGGCCCACAGATAGCTGCTTTCTCATTGTGTCCTCGGATGGCCCTCCTGGCATCTCTTTCTCTTCTTATAAGGGCACCAGTTTTATCAGATCAGGGCCCCACCCTTATGACCTCATTTAACCTTCACTACCTCCTTTTTCTTCCTACTGTCTATGTAATCGCAAAATTTAATTACTTCCTTAATGGTCCTGTCTTCAAATATCGGCACATTAGGAGTTACGACTTTATTCCACAAAATCTGGGGGACACAATGTAGTCCATAACACTATTCAAATGCCCATCACCAGTAGAATGCATAAACAGTGGAGTATCTATACAATGGAAGACTCCACAGCAGTGAGCACAAGTGAATTATTAATACACGCAACAATGTGGGTGAATTTCACAGACATAATCTGAAGCAAAAGAATCCAGATACAAAATAATATATACTATATGATTTCATTTCTATGAAGATCAAGAACAGAAGGCTGGGCACGGTGGGTCACGCCTGTAATCCCAGCACTTTGGGAGGCCAAGGCAGGTGGATCATGAGGTCAAGAGATTGAGACCATCCTGGCCAACATGGTGAAACCCTGTCTCTACGAAAATATAAAAAATTAGTTGGGCGTGGTGGTGCCTGCCTGTAGTCCCAGCTACTTGGGAGGCTGAGGCAGGGGAATCGCTTGAACCCGGGAGGCGGAGGTTGCAGTGAGCTGAGATCGTGCCACTGCACTCCAGCCTGGCGCCTCTGTCTCAAAAAACAGAAGCAAAAACAACAGCAACAGCAACAACAACAACAAAAACAGACAAAACTGACCTATAGCCAAGGCAATTTAATGACAGGAAGATACTGCCGGAAAGGCAGGTAAAGAAGGTCTCTGGGGAACTGAAATGGATCGCAGTTACATGGATATTTACGTATATAAAAATCAGTCAAGCTGTACCTGTGAGATGTGGATGGTTTACTGTATAAAAGTTACACCTCCTGTTTCAAAAAGTGCAGTGTGGAGTGAGGTGTCGAAGGTAACGGAATGAACAGGAAATAGAGTTAGTGTGTATGCCATGGAGGAGGACGAGGTGTGGGAAGAGGCCAGGGAGGGAGGCCGTCCTGATATTAGACCTTTGTGGAGTTTGGATATGGGGGAGAATGGGAAGCTGTGGAAGCTATAGAGCGGTCTAAGCGGGAAGTGACACAGTCACATTGCCCTTTACAAAGGCCGCTCTGCAGAGGGTGCAGCAGTGTGGAGGGGCCGGAGTGGGGCAGGCAGGCCAGTCCTGAGGCTGCTGTGGTCCCGGCTGGGGGTGAGGGCGGCTTGGCCGTGCGTCTGGTGTGGGGTGCAGAGCCGTGGGCCGGTTTGCAGACTCGTGAGGGACAAGAGGCAGACAGGGAGTCCCAGAAATGTGCAGGGTTTTGCCTTGGGTGACTGTGCACATGGTGATGCCTTTCCTGAGACGGGATATTGGAGGGGAGGAGGTTTGGGGAACAGTGGAGGAGGATGTGGCTGCAGTCGTGGTTGGGTTGAGTCTGAGATACCCATGGAACCTCCAGGAGGCAGTAGGGAATAAATCAGGAGAATCCAAAGAGTGGGTCTGAATGCCTGTCCTGGGGCAAGGCAGGTACCCAATGAGGGGAGTGGCCGGTGGGCACAATAGGGAAGGGTGGAGACCGTGGAAAACAGGAATGTACATCTTTTGGGAAGGAGGCAGCAGCCAGCTAAAACTGATTCTTTTTTTTTTTTGAGACAGAGTCTGTTGCCCAGGCTGGAGTGCAGTGGCACGATCTCTGCTCACTGCAACCTCCATCTCCCAGGTTCAAGCAATTCTCCTGCCTCAGCCTCATGAGTAGCTGTGATTACAGGTTAGCGCCACCATGCCAGGCTAATTTTTTATTTTTAGTAGAGACGGGGTTTCACCGTGTTGGTGAAGCTGGTCTCAAACTCCCGACCTGGCGATCCGCCCATGTCAGCCTCCCAGAGTGCTGGGATTACAGGGATGAGCAAACCACGCCTGGCTTAAAGCTGATTTAAGATAAAGGCCCAGCAGTACTGGACTTCCACGTATTCAAGAGAAGGTGGAAATCTGGATTTCAATATGAAATCTGCTGTTTCTTTAAAAAAATGTATCTTATCTTTAAATTTTTATTTATATATATATGTTTTGAGACTGGGTTATAAGACTGGCTAAGTTTTGTATTTTTGGTAGAGATGAAGTTTCACCATGTTGCCCAGGCTGGTCTCAGGCTCCTGGGCTCGAGCGATCCTCCCACCTTGGCCTCCCAAAGTGCTGGAATTACAGGTGTGAGCCACCATACCCGGCCTGAAATCTGCTGATTTTTGAAAAAATGTTTTCAATTGAAGGATACCTGCAGAAAAGAATAAATGTTAAGCATACAGCTTGAAAGGTGATCACAAAGTGAATTCGCTCATGCTGGTTTTCAAAACACTCTAAACATTGCAGGCCAAACAGAACATATCCACATGAGCGTGGGGCCGCCATGAGGGAAACCGGAGGCAGAGGTTTGAGAAGGCAGTTGGCTGGCCTTGGGGTCAGGGTGGTGGGTGAGACAGAAGGTGCAAGTGGGGAGTGAGGGGAAAGAGGGAGGGGGAGCTGTGAGCAAGGCCACATCCGATTCAAAGGTGCAGGGAGGAGAGGAGCCTGCAAAGTTCCCATGAGACCCTCGGGGGGCCCCTGGTCTCCAGTGGGCTGATGCTACAAGTGGCAGATGTGAGGTTGGGCCACCCAGGGAGGCATCAAGGAGGAGGTGATCTCACATGCTGAACGGGAAAGCCTCAAGTTTACCTAGGACCCCCTGGACACTGCGGCAAGGTATAAACACTGCTTGAGGGGACTTAGAGAAATGGATGGTGCTCTGATTGGTGAAAAACGTATGACTTTTACACTGTGGCAGAACAAGAAGACCCACACGGCTTTCCGTGGTGGATGGCCAGCACAGTCATCGCTGGCATCACTGGCATGTGTAGTCGAGGTTGTGAACCTTTGCCAGCTCTCCTTTTCTCACAGTGAAGATAGTTATTTGAGCCGGGCACAGTGACTCACACCTGTAAGTCCTGGCTACTCAGGAGGCTGAGGTGGGAGGATAGCTTGAGTCCAGGAGTTCAAGGCTGCCCTGAGCCATGATCGAGCTACTATACTTCAGCTTGGGCAACAGAGCAAGACCCTGTGTCTAAAAAAGAAACAAAGATATTTTTCTCCTCTCGGATGTGATGAGGTCACACACCCACCACTGTGCCTCCTCCACGTGGGTCTCACTTGTGGCTCCAAGACCCAGCCCCTTCCCAAACCACAAACCAACCAACTGGTTCACCATGGCCATCCCCTGAGGAGTCCCCAGGGGACTTTGTAAAGAGGGGAGGGCCAGGCTGAGCCTTAAACAGAGCTTCCCGGGGGAAGAAGGGGAGTAGGGTGCGGGCATTCCAGAAAAGGGGACAGCCTGAGCGTAGGCTGGAAGTGAGACAGGCCTGCTTGTGTGTGTGACACTAGATAAGGGGACTGAGGCTGGGTGCCAGGCAGGGGCGCTGCTGCAGGACCAGCAGGGTGGGGCTGCTGCGGTAGGCCAGGCAACAAACACCCACAGCTGATCATCTGTCCCCCGGGGCTCCCCACATCATGGTGGCCTCACTGTCCCACACATGCCAGTCTCTTGTCCAGAACCCTGCTCAAGCCAGTCTCGGCACCTGGAATTCCCTTCCCCTTCACCAATGCTCTCCTTGGTCCTAGAAGACCTAGGCTCCTTGAGGGCCTGGCCAGGCCCACTTGCCTGTCTGAATCCCTATGGGGATCCATGAGCATTCCTATCATGTGCCCACTCCCACCTTGCGGAGCCCATCAGGGGTTAGCCCAAGCCTCTATCACCTCTACCACACTGTAGAGATCCGAATCCTCTACGACACCTGGTTTTCTTTGCAGCCACTGAGTATCTTGTGGTCTACATGGGTTCCATCCACATCTGTGTTCCCAGCACTCAGAGCAGGCCCCATAGCAGGAATTTACTGAATGCTTGTTGAATGAATAGTGAGCCAGTCGACCCTTTGCATGACATGGCATCCGGTGTCTGTGACCTGGAGATGGTGATGAGAATACTGCTTCACAAACGGCAGTTCGAGGGAGTCTTTGGCAGCCTCTTATTTAAAAGCATAAATGCTGCAGAAGATGCCACACTTCTGCTTCTTAGAGGGAGGAAAACAGAGGATTCCAGAAAATGGTGTCTAGTTTGAGCACAATTTCCCTCTTTCTGTCGACACCTCCTGGTGTTCTTTGAAAAGACTGCAATTCTGCACCTTTAGCCGGGAACATCCGGTCAGGGAGATCACCAGAGCAGCGCTGTGGACGAGAGTGTCTGGAGGCCCAGGCCTCAGAGCCGCATGTCATAAGACACATGGCCACTGGGCCCAGATGGCCCTGCCCCTCCCACCCAGCTTCCTACAGACACTTCAAACACACTGTGCTTGGGGCAGCAGAAAAGGCTCAGGTTTTGCAAACAGACTCACTTACTATGTGGATAATTGAGTCTGCCCAAGCCTCAGCTTCTTCTGTAAAATGGGGAGAACGCCTTTCTAATAGGGTTGCTACAAACAGCATATTGGAATATTCAATGGCATATTGAATGTAGGACACTTAATATAATGCCTGTTATTAGCAGATGTTGAAAAAAGTTCGCCTCTCGCTCATCCGTATGTTCACTCTCACCAATGCTAGCCTGGCCCCTGTCTTTGCAAACAGATCTCTCTATGGGTCTTGGACTGAGCAGCTAATCCCATCAGGGATGAAGCTGGCACCCCAAGTTTTCACTTTGCTAGGGTCTCTTGGAGCAGGAAAAGTCTTTGGGTCAATAAGGAAGGGAGTTCAAATAATGGAAGCGGGTGGGGGAGGCTCTGTGGGCCAGGGACCTTCCAAAGGTGAGCGTCTGTGATCAGCTGTGATTCTATCATGCCTGCACCAACCCCGCTCATAAACACCAGTGGTCGTTATGCACTGGATAAAATCCCAGCCTTTCAACCAAGTTTTCAAGGCCTTGGTGATCTAGCCCATCTGCCTTCATCCATCCACTCCACAAACGTGCCCCAGGTCCCCATCTTACCTGCGTTTCCCACCAGCCCTTCATTAGAAACCGCCTGTGCTCCTGCAGAACTTGATCCACAGTTGTTTCTGCTTGTGTCTTAGCTTCCCCATGGGCTCTGGGCCCCTGGAGTCAGGGTCCACAACCGAGCTGTCCTGAGGACACTCAAGCAGAGCCCCCGGACTCTCTCTTCGCATGACACCATGGCTCCGTGTCTTCTTGGAGTGAATAAGGGACTGGGCTTCTCTACACTCGTGTCATTCTCAGCTCAGAACAGTCCAGGGGCACTGAAGGATGGGAAGCTGGGACCACACTCTCCCACAGGCTCCCCGAAGGTTTGTGGGATCCTCTGGGGGTGCTGTACTTTCTTCACTGCCACACAGGCATGTGGCAGCTGTTTGCATGTCTATTGTCTCTTTGGCACCCTTTGTCTATTTCCCATCTGCTAACCTGCTTGGATGACCTCCTCCTCAGCACAGCACATGAGAGTGCTCAAGTGCCCCAGGGATACTGCAGGCAATGTCTATACCCCATTTCCATCTAGACACCAGCCTGGATCATGCAGCAATAGAGCAAGCCAAATGCAAATAGCCACTTCCTGGGTCCATCCATTGCCTTGTCTGGCCTAGATCCTGCCTCAGTGATGTAGAAGAAAGATGAAGGTGATCTGGAAGAGGGAGCCCTGAGGTGCTGTCAAAGCAGGAAAAGGGTCCAGGACTAAGGTAGGGAGAATACTGGCATGTGGGCAGCAAACCCTGTCCTCGCTACAGACCAGTGCCCTTGAAGTGGGGAGACAGGCCTGGAAGAAAGTCCTGGAGCACCACCAGCTCCGACACCAGTGTGCGCCTACTGCAAGGGCAGGCCAAACGTTGTTATTCCTGCTTACAGATTAGAAAAAGGGGACAGGCCACGCTGTGGTCTGAATGCTGGTGTCCCTCCAGTATTCCCATGCTGGAACTTGATCCCCAATGTGATAGGTTTAAGAGGTGGAGCCTTTTGGAAGTAATCAAGTCATGAAGGCTCTGCTCTTATGAATGGGATTCGTGCCCTTCTAAAAGAGGCTCAAGGGAGCTCCCTGCCCTGTTCTGCCACGTGAGGACACAGCAACAAGACGCCATCTATGCAGCAGAGAGCAAGCCCTTACCGGATACCACATCTGCTGGGGCCTTGATCTTGGACTTCCCAGCTTTCTGAACTGTAAGCAAAAAATTCACGTTGTTTATAAATTACCCAATCTAAGGTATTTTGTTGTTGTGGCAGGAAAGGATTGATAGGTCAGTGTCACATAACTCACCCGGTCACAGTGGGCAGGGTGAGGTCTTTGATTCCAAGGCCAGAGCCAGGCGGCTAGTTTGTTGGCAATCCTAGGAAAAAGTGCTATTTGCTTATCCAGGAAATACAGACTAAAACTCCAGTACAGGCCGGTCGCGGTGGCTCACGTCTGTAATCCCAGCACTTTGGGAGGCTGAGGCATGCAGATCACGAGGTCAGGAGATTGAGACCATCCTGGTTAACAAGGTGAAACCCCGTTTCTACTAAAAATACAAAAAATTAGCCAGATGTGGTGGCATGTGCCTTTAGTCCCAGTGACTTAGGAGGCTGAGGCAGGAGAATCGCCTGGACCCAGGAGGCAGAGGTTGCAGTGAGCCGAGATTGTGCTGCTGCACTCCAGGCTAGGCGACAGAACGAGACTCCATATTTAAAAAAAAAAAAAAAAATCCAGTACAACATATACCCTCAACATGGCTAAAATGAGTAAGAGAGATTTTAAAAATCTAGTGTCAAAAAAAAAAAAAAAAATTGGTGTCAGGGATGGGCACAGTGGCTCACACCTGTAATCCCAGCACTTTGGGAAGCTGAGGCAGGCAAATTATGAAGTCAAGAGTTTGAGACCAGCCTGGCCAACATGGTGAAACCCAGTCTCTACTAAAAATACAAAAATTAGCTGGGTATGGTGGTGCATGCCTGTAATCCCAGCTACTCAGGAGGCCGAGGCAGGAGAATCGCTTGAATGAATGGGGAGGTTGCAGTGAGCTGAGATTGCGCCACTGCACGCCAGCCTGGCGACAGAGTGAGACTCTGTTTCAAAAAAAAGAAAAAATTAGCTGGGTGTGGTGGTAGGTGCACTGGTAAAAAAAAGTAAACTGGTATATCAACACTTTGCAAAAGCGTCTAATGACGTCTACAAGAGCTAACCATATGCAGACCCTATAATCCAGCAATTACATTCCTAGGTACCAAAAGCATTCTAGGTACTAGAATTTCCACAGCACTAACCATAAGGCCAAAAAGCTGGAAATACCCAAATACTCATCAAAAACATAGTTGATAAAAATATTGTGATATAATTATAGAATATGAATGAACAAGCTACAATTACACACAGCTGTGGGTAAATGTCACAAACATAATGCTGAGTGAAATAAGTCAGACAGCAAAGAACAAAAATTATATGAACCCATTTACACAGCTTTCAAAACAGACAACATTAATCAATGGTATTACAAGTCTGAATAGCAGGCCCCCTAATGTGGTAGCGACTGCAAGGGATGAGAAAAGACTTCCGTGGTCCTGGTTACATGAGGGTGCTACAGTTACATGATGCTGGTTACATTTTTCACAAAGTGAAAAATCATCAAGCCATACACTTATGACTGGTGCATTTATGATTTTGGTATGTGTGCCATTCTTAATAAAAATGTAAGCTTACAAAAATTGAGGACAGTCTCTACTAACTGAGATAGAGTGATTCCAAGATGTATTGTTAAGTTTTAAAAAAATTGAAGTGCAAAACTGTAACCCTAGAATGCTACTTTGTATGTAAGAAAGAAGAGGAAATAATAAATTGTCACCCTTTTATATATTATGGAAAGGGGAATATATAAATTTATATATGTAAATATATATTATAGAAGATTGCTTTTGCAAAAAGAAACACAGGAAGGATAAACTAATGAGATCAGTTAGCTGCAGAGGTAAGATGGGAATGTGGTGGAAGGGATATGAGCAGAGAGCTATTTTTTCTGAGGTTAAACGTTTTGTATAGTTTTGACTTTAGAACCACATCAGCACTTTACCTACTCAAACAACAATAGTAAAGCATGGGGGATGTCTCTAAAATGTAACGCAATCAGAAACAAACAAACTAATATATTTCAAATGAATAACAACCATACTAAAAGGAGGACAAAACCTGACCCAAGGGTGTTTTGAACCCAGTATTTTACTGTATACACCCAAACAAAAGATAAAAAAAAAAATGTGCAAAAATGTCAAACTCAGGCCAGGCGTGGTGGCCCACGCCTGTAATCCCAGCACTTTGGGAGGCTGAGGCGAGCGGATCATGAGGTCAGGAGTTTGAGACCAGTTTGGCCAACATAGTGAAACCCCGTCTCTACTAAAAATACAAAACCTAGCTGGGCGTGGTGAGATGCACCTGTAGTCCCAGCTACCTGGGAGGCTAAGGTAGGAGAATGGCTTGAACCCGGGATGCAGAGGTTGTGGTAAGATGAGATAGCACCACTGCACTCCAGCCTGGGCAACAGAGAGAGACTCTGTCTCAAAAAAAAAAAAAAAAAAAAAAAAAAAGTCAAACTCTAGTTAGCAAGTTTGTTTTTTGCAGTGGCATGATTTAATCATTCTGAAACTTCCAGGCTTCAGCACATGAGTAAATGTAATGACAGTCATGGGGTCCAGGTTTCTCGCTGTTGGAGAAATTCGTTACAGACATTGGGAGGGGGAAGACAAGAATGTACCCTTAGGTACTAAACCGAAATTAGAGGTAACCGTACAAGCACATGGCTTTATATAGAGATGTTAACATAGACATGGGCATGGACATTCTACCTCCCAGATCATTCTCTGCTAAAATAACCAAGGGGTCCTTGGAGAAATAGCTGATTTCCAGGACAAGGACATGAACCTGAAAGTAAGAACATGCTCCAAGCATGTCCAAAAGACACAGCAGCCAGCTTGAAGGAGCTCCCATTGGCCAAGAGAATGAGTAATGACAGGGATGAATTACAACCCATTGAATAAAATAAGAATCCCTGAGTCCATGCAGATATAATATAATGAGTATAAATAAATACATGAGGAAAAGAAAAGCCTCTTCCATATAGTAAAATTCAAACTAACAAAGAGGAAATTCTGAGGTTAGAAAATTACATTAGACCAGCATCATAGTAATAATTGATTCAGGCAACAAACATGAATAGATCCTAAAACTGGTGAGCAAAAACCTTGACAGAGAACTGGAAATGTATATAGTCTGAAGGTAACTTCCCACAAAGTACTTTTTTTTTTAGAGCGAGAGAGAGACAGGGTCTCACTCCTGTTGGCCAGGCTGGCATGCAGTGGCACCATCGTGGCTCATTGTAGCCTCAAACTCCTGGTGGGCTCCAGTGATCCTCCCACCTCAGCCTCCAGAGCAGCTGGGACTACAGGTGCATGTCACCACAGCTGGCATATATACATATATCTCTCTGTCTCTCTCACACAAACACACACGTACACACACACATTACACACATATATAATATATGTATGTATATATGTGTATATACATCTATACATACACATATACACATATATACATACATATATATATAATGTGTGTGTGTGTGAGAGAGAGAGAGAGAGAGGGAGACAGGGTCTCTCTGTGTTGTCCAGGTTGCCCACAAAATATTTATTAACTAGAAATGGAAAAATGGTAACCTTACAGTGGTAGACCACACCTTAACCCACGATCCAAATTAGTGCAACTAGTTATAGGATAAATGGACATCATGTATCTCCTGAGATGATGTACTAAGCAGGACACAACTTCGCTTCTGTGCTAACCCTGACAAAATCAATAACCTACATTTAATCATGAGGACACATCAGACAAACCCAAACTAAAGAACATTTATTAAAATAACTGGCCCACACTCTTCACAAATGCCAAGCACGTGAAAGACAAAGAAAAGCTGAGGAACAATTCCAAATTAAACATGACTAACAACACATGAGAACTAAATGCAACCCGGGATCCTGGATCAAATCCTGGACTGGAAAAAAAATTAATAAAGGGCATTTATTGAACAATTGGCAAAATTTGAATAACAAGGAATATAAATCAGAAAATATTATTTTATTAATGTTAAGATCCCAATTTTGACAAGGACAAGAAAATAACCTTATTCTTAGGAAATACATGCAACTATTTTGAACAAAAGGACTATGATATCAACAACTTACTTTCAAAAGGCTCAGAAAGCAATGATATGCATGACATAGACATAATGTATGTATAATTATTTATATATATATATATATAGAGAGAGAGAGAGAGAGAGAGACAGGGAGACAGACAGAAAGAACAATAAACCAACCGTGGTAAAATGCTAATTGTTGGGGAATTTGGGTGCAGGATAAATGGGAATTCTTTGTGCTGATCTTGCAACGTTTCTGTAAGTGTGCAATGGTTCCAAATTAAAGATTTAATCAATTGACAAAAAATTCCATGCTTATTTCTATTATGTATATACGAGGTAAAATTGACATGCTGCCTTAAGTGTACAGTTAAATGGGTCTGGACAATTGTCTATGTATCTGCCACCCAAATCGAGATACAGAACACTTCTTTCATATCACTCCAGAAGGTTCTCCCATGCCTTCTTCCTCTCACCCCCTTCTCCCTCCCCATCTGATCTTTATCACCAAGACCATTCTGCCTGTTCTAGATTTTCACATGATTGGAATTGTGTAGAACGTATTCTTACATGCCTGGCCCCATTCCTGCAGCAGAGTGATTTTGAGATTTATCTAGGTAGGTGCGTGTGTCAGTACTGCACTCCTTTGCACAGCTGAGTAGTATTTCATTGCACCAATGTACCAGTCATCCAGGTACTTGCTGCAAGACACCGGTTGTTTCCAGTTCTGGGTCATTACGAACCTGCCTACTGTGGGTGTCCTGACAGGTCTGTATGTGAACTGGATTTCGTGGCACCACTTGCCACCCTCTGGAAACGCCAACTGTCTCCTTGACCTCGCTCCTCACACACGCAGGTGCCACAGAGCTGTGGGCTTTCATGGATACCAAAAAAGCTCCCTGACCCAGATGGTCCGCGAATGCCTGAAGCTCAACCACTGACTGCCCCTTCTTTTGAGGCGACCCTCGTTCTGGATGGTATGCAATTTTATTGGAAGGAAGTTTACAAAACATCTTTCTTCTGGCCGGGGGGACCCTGGATAGGGCTATGGAAAGTGAGTGAAGGGAATGGAGAGAAACTTCCCCCATTCTACTATTTTCTGGGTGGTGCATTCTCTCTCACCTTCCCTGCGCCCTCCCTAGCAGTACGGACGTGGGGTCAGACCCCCCACATCCGGTCAGTGTAGGAGCCTGGCAGCTCAGGCCTCTCTATCTCCAGCACTCAGCAGTTCTCCTGGGAGGAGGGCAGGAGGGAGGACTACGGGGAGTCTCTATCTTTGAATCTACAAGGATTCCTGGAGGCTTGGGGGTGAGGGTAGCAAGGGGTGTGTGTGCTGCAGAGGGTTGAACTGACAGCCACGCACAGGGATGGATCTGCTGGCCTCATGGGGGAAGCCTCTCTCTGGATCAGTGGAATAAGCCAATTTGTGCCCCCACCACTTTCCCTCTGAGGAAAGAATCTGCAGGCTTTGTGTAAAGGGATTAAGGCATTAGCCTGCTCAGCAGGGAGAAGGCCCCTTGACTCTGTGGCAGCTTGGCCAAGTTTCCATGTGTCCATGTGGCCATGTGGGCTGCTGTAGGCCCTGGCTCGCTCATCCCGGGGCCTGTGGCTAAAAGGAGGTGCTGCCACCAGCCTCTCTTGGGAGGTGGGTACGTGGGCCATGCTGCCTGTGCCCTCCTCAGGTCCCAAGAAGGAGCACTTCCAAGGGGTGGTGAGGGAGGGAAGGTGGGTAGGAAAAGATGCCAGGGAAAGATCTGAGCCCAGGGAGGAGTGACAGTGGGGTGTGGTGGAGGTCCTACAGCCAAAGGAGGACCAGTCAACAATGCCGCTTCACAAACAGCCCCTGAGGCACAGAGAGAAGACACCTCTTGCCAACCATCACACAGCAAGTCACTGGCAGAGCTGAGACTAGAACCCGGGCTCCTGATCCAGGGCTCAGGCATGGACTGCTCCAGCCATGCCTGGCTGGTGGCGGTGTGACATGGTAATCGCCCTATAAACTGCATACCTCGACGACACCTCGGCTTTTCCGTTGAAACTGCTCTCTGTGACCCTAATGTGACAGGCAAGCAGTCCAAACCCACGCCATCTTGGCCCCTGCGACTTGTAATAAGTAACTAAGGTCTGCAATTTCCACCCTACGCAGACAATGTGTAAACTAACGCAGATCTTGACATCTGTGAACCAGTTAAGTAACAATTGGAATGTCCAAAGTCCCCTGGCCCTTGGAATGTCCGAAGCCCCTCACCCTCATCTCCGCACAGGAGGTGATTTACGGAATACTCAAAGTCCACTGGCCGTCAGAATGTCTGAAGCCCCTCACCCCCACCCCCGCACCTCGCCCTCACCCCAGAGGTGGTTTATGGGCATAAAAGGTCTTGACACCCTCCTTTCGGGGCCACGGGTTGGAGAGATGGGAGTCCTCCGTGGCCACTGGCAATAAAGACCCTGCAATTTGGCATACTTTTTTCTTGGTGTTGACTTTCTATGCTTGCTCCAGGACAACATCAAGGGCCTGTCCTGTCCACCCCCTGCAGTAACTTTCTCCTGCCTCCCAACTCCAGAAGAGGGTCTTGCAGGGGAGCCTGGGGTGAGATCCCAAGAGCCTTTCCAAGTGGCCGTGGACGTAGTGGGTGGGTGGGTAGGTCTAGAGCCCAAAGCGGGATTCTACCAGGTCTGGACATATGTCACGGACCAGCAAGACCATCTGCATGAAGCTCTTTGGCTACAGAAGTGGGTGGCTTTTCAGCCGCTCAGAAGAACAATCTGGCACAGAAATGAGAAGGTAAGTCTGGGTCTTTCTTGGAGTATTATTGACCCTTGACCAGTCTCAGGACCTGTGCAGAGAGGGACCACAGCCAGGAGGCGTAGAGTGTTGAGCCCAGCCAGTGGGGCTTTGAGTCCTGGGTGGGATGTGGTCCCCAGTGGAGGCCTTCTCCCATCTCTCAGGACCCAGCACGGCTTTAGCACTGTGTGGATGACAGCAGGGAGCCAGCTTTGGAGGAGATTGGGAAACAAGGCCCTGTGGACAAGGACATCCTGAGGGGGCCAGAGATGGAGAGGAGCAAGTCCTGCAGGCCTGCCTGCTCTCTGTCCCACCGCCCACTTCACTTCCCCTCGCCTGCCAGAAGACAGGTCCAAGCTAGAGGCCTGGTAGGGCGCTGGAGAAAAACTGGGGGGTTTGGGAGGAGACGGTGGGGAAAAATCGGCCCACACTGCATTGCCTTCCCCAGAGCCTGGCTTGCGCCTGCCAGATCCTGCCTAAGCCTCCTCAAGCGCCTGGGCTCCCAACCCTGAAGCCAGCGCAGGAGCCCTGCGCTCCATCTCTGCGTGGCTGGCCTGGGAAAGGCCTCCGTCTCCTCCGCTATAAAATGGCATGTGGAGGCGGGGAGAGGGAGGTCAGGTCCAGATGCCACGTGGTCCCTCCTAATAGACCTGGGCTGCCTTCCCAGCTCAAGCCCCTGAGACAGCACCCACTCTTCTCTCCTTCTTCAGCTGAACACCTCGTGCCACTCCAGCTGATCCAAGTACCTAGCATCAAACTCTCGGTACCTGGGAAGGACCTGAGAAAGTAGCTGATGTGCCACGTCTGTTGTTCAGATGGGGACAGTGAGGCCCAGGGAGGGTTGGCCTTGCTCCTCCAGGGAGCTTGCAGCAATGCTAAGACCAGGGCCCCATCCACTGTCGCCCGGCCTGCTCTCCCCTGTCCCTTGGCACTTCTGAGCAGGAGGCAGAGAGCATTTTCTCTGATCTGAGCAGGGGCAGCAGGGATGGCTGGCTCCTCTCTTGGGGGCCCCTAGGCTTGTCCAGACAGGCTCGGCAGGAATCTGCTCTGGTCAGAGCCGCCTTCCTGAGGCCTGCTCCAGGCTGGGCCCGGGGCCTCGAGGTCCTGGGGACGCTGCTTTCTGTTTACTCTCTGCAGCACTGTGGTTTCCACTTGGAAGGGCTGCAGTGGGAAGTGCGCGGCCCGCTCTGCGGGCTGAGCTGCCTCTGTGGGAAAGTTCGGCCCTGCAGCTGCTCTGCTGCTGAAAGTCTGGAATGCAGCAGCCCCCGGCCCTGAGTTCCCATGCTATGGCTCAGCCTTGGCTTCTCCAGCTACGAGGCCAGTTTAGAGTGAGTGGGTGGCCAGATCCTCCTGGGGACGAGTCAGAGGGATCTCCCCGTCCAGAGAGGATCATCTCCTGTTTCACAGACAGGGAAACTGAGGGCGGAGAGGGGCAGGAACTTGTCCAAGGCCACGCCTCACCCTTGGCAGAGCTGGGACTGGAACGAGGCCACCGGGTTCCCAGCTCAACTTGAAATCCCTTCATCACTTTGGGCTTCTCTGGGGTGGGGTGGTCACTGCGGGATTCTGAAGCCCTGAGTTTCCCATGACTTCGCTCTGGACTGGGGCATGGTATGTGTCCTGGAAGGGGCCTGGCCTTCCCCACGGTGCCCTGGCCACAGCCCAGGCTCTGGGCAAAGGGGAGCTGGGAAGAGGCTGCCCTCTGCTCTTGTTCTCCCTGGGGTCCCCTTGGCCTGGCTGCCGGGGGAGCCCCGCCATTCCCTGAGAACCTGACCCGCTGCTGAGAGGCCTGCAAGTCTCCTCCCCATGTGGCCCCGCGGTGCCCCGGTCTGGGAACCAGAGCTCGGATTTGAATTCCAGTTCCCCTACCTATTGCCTGAAGGACCTTAGTTTCCTAGACTTTTTTTTCCCTTTTGAGACAGAGTCTTGCTCTGCTGCCCAGGCTGGGGTGCAAGGGCGCTACCTCGGCTCACTGCAACCTCCACCTCCTGGGTTCAAGTGATTCCCCTGCCTTGGCCTCCCAAGTAGCTGGGTCTACAGGCGCCCACCACCATGCCTGGCTAATTTTTTGTATTTTTAGTGCAGATGGGGTTTCACAGTGTTAGCCAGGATGGTCTCAATCTCCTGACCTTGTGATCTGCCCATCTTGGCCTCCCAAAGTGCTGGGATTACAGGCGTGAGCCACCGCGCCCAGCCTAGTTTTCTAGTCTTTAAAACAGACGAACATCACCCCCGACTCACAGAGGATAACGGGACTCAAGTGCCAGACGAGCTGGGAGGGGCTCAGCCTACACGCGGGACTGGAGGCCTCTGGGCACCGGGCGCTCACAGCAGCAGCTAAGAAGGGGCCGAAGTCCCATCTTGCCTGGGCAGGCCTGCCACTCCTGGGGCTGTGGCAGCAGCCCCCAGAGGGTGGGGAGGAGGGTGGTGACCATGCCAAGCCCTTCCTGCAGTAATTCTTGCCTTCTCTGGGGAGCGCTGTCTAGGCAGTGTGCTGAGCTGCGGGGGGCCTGATGGGGGGCCCCACTTTGTAAGGCCCACCTTATTCTGTGCTCTCGGTCAGGGGAACTGATAATTGAGCCATTTCTCAGGGAGATGACCCTGATTTTTATTAATCCGAGGACAAAGGAAGCAGCGCCGTCCTGCTGAGGAGACTGTGAGACAGGATGAGATGGCGGGAAGCCGTTTATCTTCCCAGCCTGCTCACTTGGGAGACTGTTTGGCGTGTGACTGGGGAGGAGACGCCGGTCTGAAGCCTCTTAGAGGAGGAGGTCTCTGCTGTTGCTGTCCCCGGCACAGCCTGGCCCCTCGTCCCCTCTGGCCACCCGCCTCTTTAATCCATTTAACGCCTCTTCATCACCGTTTCTTTTTTAATACTTTTCCTCAGCTCGGGCCCCTAGGGCCTCCTTGGTGGCGAATGTCTCAGCAGCCCCTGGGCTGTTCCTGGGAAGGGACAGGCTTCAAGGTCAGGCTGCTGCCGGCTGACCTTGAAAGCTTCCCCAGGCAAGCCCCTGACGTGGCTCCACTCTCAAGCTCAGTGAGCTCCATCACATTAAAGAGCTGTTAAAAGCGCCCATCTGGTTGGCTGCCCCCGAGGCTGTGCGGCCGGCGCTGGGGAGGGCGGCCTCAGTTCAGGGATCAGCTCCACTAGGGACGCGGGTCTGCCCTGGGGACCCAGGCCTGGGGACCGCCGGGTGGTTGCCCACCCCTCCATTCTTACTCGAGGGGCGGCAGTGGAGGACAACACTCATCCTGAGCCACACGGTAGCCTAAGTGCTGCAGGTGGGTGAACTCACTTCATCTTCACAGCAACCCTGTAAAGTAGGGCTGTGAGGAACCATGTGCTGCACTTGGGCTCAGCAAGGTTAAGACACTTCTCTAGCATCACACAGTCAGTCAACGGATGAGGAGACCTTCAACCCCTGAACTGACCGGCTTGGGCCTCAGCCGAGGGGCTCTCAGTGTCCACCCGCCCACTCTGCATGTCGTGGCTGGCCTGGGCCTCGCCTGTGGTGGCCTTCTCCGGGGTGGCTTGCCCTGCACTCATGGGCACAGAGAGCTTCTCCCTTCTGGAGATGACCGGGGCTTTGACCTGCAGCCGCTGTGTGGCCCTGGACGAGCCCTGAGCCTGCCTCTCCTCGGGTCAGGTGCCCTGGAGGGGTGTGGAGAGTGAGGGGGTGGTTATGGCTGGGCCTTCAGGCTCCTTATTCAATTCGAAATAAACGGAGCTGTACCTTCCTTGCTAGCTTCACAGGCCCCCAGCCCCCAGGCCTTTTGTTTGCCTGCTAATGGTTTCCAGTGCCCCTGCAGAGTCTGCCCCCTTCAAAGCCCACTCAGACTAGCCGCCAGCAGGCTCCTAGGCTGGGAAAGCTACGGGGGAGGCACGGACCTTCCTCCTTCACCCAGCCTGCCCCAGCCTTCCTGGGGACATACCACAAGCACGGGGTGGGGCATGGTAAGGGGAGGAGAGGTGGGGAAGAAGACTCCTCCCGGGGAAGGTGGGAGAGCTGGATGTCCCCACTCCCGCCCTGGTTCTAGTTGTGACGAGCTCCACATGGCCCTACCATTTGGGAGATCTTCAGATTTGCCCAGGAAGGCAATCTCCCCATGGCAATTTTAATACCAAGGCATGATCTGCCCTCTCTCCCCATCTTTCACCCATCTTCGCCTTTCCTCCCATTCCTCTGCTCCAGCCACACCGGGCTCCCTGCTGTCCGCAAGCACCCCAGACCCGTTGCTATCCCAGGGCCTTTGCACAGGTGATCCTCCGCTGACTCCTCCCCCGAGGTCCTCGTGGCTGGCCCATTTCCCCAGCCCCTTCAAGTCTCTGCTTGACGTTCACCTTTTTTTTTTTTTTTTTTAAACAGAGTCTTGCTCTGTCTCCCAGGCTGGAGTGAAGTGGCATGATCTCAGCTCACTGCAACCTCCACTCCCAGGTTCAAGCAATTCTCCTGCCCCAGCCTCCTGAGTAGCTGGGATTACAGGCACCTGCCACCACACCTGGCTAATGTTTGCATTTTTAGCAGAGTTGGGGTTTCACCATGTTGGCCAGGCTGGTCTCGAATCCCTGACTCCGTGTTCATTCACCTCGGCCTCCCTAAGCACTAGGATTACAGGCGTGAGCCGCAGCACCCAGCCTGATGTTTATCATCTGGCACGGCCTGCCCTAAGCACTCGACTTTAAACGGCCTAGACCTCCCTATCTCCTGACCCTGCTCTGTTTGCGTTCTACAGATTTATTGCCTTTTGGCTCTTTGTAATTAACTTACACTGTTTTTCTTTCTCTTGCATTAGAATATAAACTCTAGGTGGGCAGGCACTTTTGTTTGCTTTGCTGATGTTGAACCCTCCCCAGCAGTTAGCACTGTGCCCAAACACAGGGTAGGTGCCCAAGAGACACCTGCAGAGTGAGGGAGCGGATGAAGGGATGGGTTTCAGCACATCTTAAGACAAAGTATCTGTAACATTTGTCTCTTTAAGGACCAGAGAATGCAGCGCTGGAAGATCTAAGTGGGAGCCTCACCCCTGCCCTGTCTTCACCGTGTGACCTTGAGCAGGTCACTCTCACTCTTGCAGCCTCGGCTTTCTAACCACGCCGCTGCCCGGCCTCCCTTGCACTCCACAGCAGGGGAAGAGATGAGTTCCAGGAAAGGGTTTGCAGATGGCAGCCCCACAGGACCGCCTCTCCATGCCCCGCACCATCCACTCCTACATACTACCCGTGTGACCTCACTTTTTTTGCTTGACAGACTCACTCGGCCTCTCTGAGGGTCGCTTTCTCCATCTCTAAATGGAGGATGAAGCGGGTTCAGCCCCACAGGCAGGTGGCACTAGGCCGGGGACATGGCGAGCCCTCTGGAAAGCTTCGCCTGATCAGATGTTGCTGGGTCAAGGGGAAGGAACGACTTTCACTTCTCTGCTTTGAACCGCCAGACTGTCCTTGGCCCTCCCTCATGAAGGAGCAGAGAACGGCCGAGCGGGCAGGGACCTTGGAGGTCAGCAGGGAGGGACTGAGCCGGAGGGAGTTGGGAGCTTGTCCTAGGGTGTGACGATTCAGAGTCAGCCCTTTACTGAGCGCCTGGCGTGAGGAAGGCACTGTGCTGGGGGATTTCACCACGGTTCTCTACGTGTCTCTGGGGAGCTCCCCGTCCTGTCTGAGGCCCGGCCGGGGTCGGGACAAAGGAGCGTTCCGGTGTGTGCGACCCTCTGCCAGCCTCTTCTCCCTGTCAGGTAAGCACGTGGGTGCCACTGGGAGGCAGACCCTGGGTGGAGAACTGAGCTCCTGGTTCTGAATAGTTTGGGGTTTGGAAGTCCTTTAAGAAGATGATGAAAACTGGCTGGGCACGGTGGCTCACGCCTGTGATCCCAGCACCTTAGGAGGCAGAGGCCGGAGGATCACAAGGTCAGGAGATTGAGACCAGCCTGGCCAATATGGAGAAACCCCGTCTCTACTAAAAATACCAAAGGTAGGCAGGTGTGGTGGCAGGCACCTGTAATCCCAGCTACTTGGGAGGCTGAGGCAGGAGAATCACTTGAACCCGTGAGGCAGAGGTTGCAGTGAGCTGAGATCGCACCATTGCACTCCAGCCTGGGCGACAGAGTGAGACTCCAACTCAAAAAACAAAAAAGTTGATGATGAAAACTGAACTTTCTTTCCAAAGAGAAGCACATGTCTACATCCAGAGGCAGAAACCCCATCACTCAGAACCCTGTGGACGAGGCGGTCATCATCTGGCGCTGCCGGCCACATTATCACCTCTCTAACTCCAGTGTCCTGTGTGAAACTGGGATGGCCATTGCCACGATCTTGTCCACGGCTCCACTTTCAGCAGCTGGGCCCTGGAGGGCAGCACACAGCTCATGATTGGGTTGGTGATAAGGGGGAGGCGGGGGACAGATGGTGGGAGCTGTCCCCAGCCCTGCCTCTCTCAGGACCCTCCTGGGACTCAGGTACGTGGGGTCCCTGAGAAAGACCCAGTTTGTTGAGATAGACAGGAGGAAGCAGAAAGAGTGCAGTTTCAGAAAGTTTTCTCCAGTTCTGGTTCATGCATCAGTCCCGAAAGAAGGCAGGGAAAGGATCATGCACCCATTTCACAGATGAAGAAATTGAGGCTTGAAGAGATCACGGAGCCCACAGAGCAAAGAAGTCAAAACCAGGATTTGAATCTACTGATTACCTCCAGAGCCTATGTCTTGTCCCAGTGGATGGAAAATTCTTAATTATTTAACTCAGTATTGAGCAGCTACTGTCTACAGAATTCTGTGCCAGACAACTTGAGAGACACAGACCCACCGGGAGATATAGTTCTCACCGGAAGCACCCAGGGCGGTAATAATTGTCATCATAACAAAGGAATACTGAGAGCTAACATTTTGGAGTACTTACTAGGGACCAGCATCTGCTACACAGTGTCCATGGATTATCTCATTTAAGCTCTCAAATATTTTCGGGTGTAAATAACAGTATGCCCACTAGTTTTGTGTATTGCTGGTGTTAGAAGTGCAGATCCATTTTTGAGAATGGAGACTCAGTGAGATTAGGAGCCTTGCTCTCAGTGAGGGAGGAGTTCTGGCTGCATTCAGGTTCCTTACTACCTATGCATTGCCTCTGTCACACCCGGGCAGGTGCCACCTAGGCCTGGCTGAGGCTGGCTGAGGTGGGGAGGGTAGAGGCAGTTGGGGGGCAGCACCTTCTCATCTCCACGGTCCAGGGGCTGTTCTAGAAGAATCATATTCCCTGTGCTCTTGCTGTCTCCGAGCCTTGCTTGGTGTTCCAGCCTTTGGATCCTCTCACTTCTGATGTCCTTGAGCCCATAATCTGAGCCATTCTCCAGGATAAGGAGATGCGTGAGGTCGAGTGAAAGGCTGAGATTTCTTCAGGAGCAAAGAATGACTTGATGCAGGAGAGAAAGGCTGTGGGGGAACCTGAGTGAGGCAAATCCCCAGGGCAGAGCAGAGACTTCCAAAGGGGAGAGTCCTAGGGGAGGGGGCCAGCCTTGCTTAGCAGCCCCAACCTCAACAAGGACCCTACCTGAGAAAGCCTGCAAAATAGCAGGTCACTGAAGACAGCAATGAAAGCAATGACGAGGGAAAAGTGACCAGAATCCCAGCCATGTCATCCCTCACCCCTTTTCCTGGCCTCAGTTTTCCTTTTGTGAACAGAGGGAGCTGGTCGGTCTGTCATTTGCAGGATTTTCACCTCAGGCTGGCAGCTGGAGCTGAAAAGGTGACGGAGGTCCCTCCGTCCCCGCCCTGGGGTTTGTGATTGGCAGCACCTCCCCGTCTCTTCCCCTCCCTCCCCTTCTTTCCATTCCCTTCCCTCCCTCCCCTTCCCTTCCCCTGTCTTCCCCTCCCACTCTTTCACAGCCCCCAGCGTGCTGTGCAGTTATTAGTTTAGGTTCATTTAGAATCGGCTTAGCAACCCCACACCCCTGGAACCTGGAAGCTTAAAGCACAAGATGTCTGGCAAATGGAAATTCAATTGCTTTAATATAGAGACTATTTTGCTGCAGTCGAACTGGAGCCTCTTATTAAGAATCTGATGGAATTTCTAAGCAGGGAGAGAGGCCCCAAGGAGGGGGCATCGCCCATCACACACCAACATTGCTCTTGACATATTTATGGCTCCAATAAAATCTCCCATCTGGTATATTTTAAAATAAAATTGAAAATTTATCACTTTCCCTGAGTTGGTCTGTCGTTCTCCCAAGGAGGAGATAGCCAGCCTGAGATTACAGGCAAAGCGGCGGGCGGGCAGAGAGGTTAGGCTGGGCTCTGATTTAAATTTCAATACCTTCCCCATTACAGCTGTCTGGGCTGGGAAAATTACTAGGGGAAGCAGGCCATGTGCTTCTCCTGTTTCTCTGGACGTCTACTTGGCTGTCTCTGCCAGGGTCCACAGATTTGGTCTGCTCTCCCCACTACTTAGAAAGGTTTGGATGAACCACGAAATGAGCGACATGGGAGAAAGCCCAGTCCTTCAGGCCTAGGAATCAGCATCATCCATTTGTGCCTCTCTGAAGCCCAGTGGACACCTTTGGGAACTGCTGGATGGTTTGAGAGGGCTCCTCCTTTTTTTTTTTTTTTTTTTATAAAGACGGGGTTTCACCATGTTGGTCAGGCTGGTCTTGAACTCCCAACCTCAGGTGATCCTCCAGCCTTGGCCTCCAAAGTGCTTGGATTACAGGCATGAGCCATCATGCTCAGCTGAGAGGGCTCCTCTTTATCAGGACTCAGAGATCAAGATCGGGGCTTAGGCTCAGGTGGAGAACAGGGTTCAGCCTGTAACTAGCATTGGGTTTCAGTCTAAAACTAAGATCAGAACTTAAACTCCTGGGATCAACGCTCAGTCTGTAACCAAGGTCAGGGCTCAGGCTCAGGATAGAATCAAGATTCATTCCATTAACAAAAGCAGGGCTCAGATTTCATCATCATCAAAGTCAGTTCTTATCTCAGAGCCTTGGTTTCTCCTCCATTCAAACGTGGAGCTGCGTATTGCCCTGCACTCTTCACAAGGCTTTTTAGAGGATAAATGAAAACAAGAGTATTGGGCCGGGCATGGTGGTTCACACCTGTAATCCTAGCACTTTGGGAGGCCGAGGCAGGTGGATTGCCTGAGTTCAGGAGTTCAGGCCAGCCTGGGCAACACAGTGAAACCATCTCTACTAAAATACAAAAAATTAGCTGGGCATGGTGGTGTGCGCCTGTAATCTCAGTTACTTGGGAGACTGAGACAGTAGAATCGCTTGAACCTGGGAGGTGGAGGTTGCAGTGAGTCAAGATCGTGCCGTTGCACTCTAACCTGGGCAACGAAGTGAGACTCCATCTCAAAAAAAAAAAAAAAAAAAAAGGTATCTTTCACTTCCATAACAATGTACACTTTAACACTTTATAAATTTTGCTTGTATATACTTTACCTCATTTGGTCCTCATGATAACCACGATTTTAAAGACAATAATACAGGCTCAGAGAGGTTAGGAAGCTTATTCAAGGCCACACAGCCTGCAGACACAGGCAGGAAGTAGGGGCTGGGCCCAGCTCGTCCTGACTCCCAATAATTCCTAGAATACTGTAATGCAAAGAAGCAGTGACTGAGACTGTGCGTGTCTGCCCAGGACTCATGTTCACCTTTTTCTTTTTTTCTTGTTTTTAAAATAAAGATGGGGTTTCACCACGATAGCCAGGCTGGTCTTGAACTCCTGACCTCAGGTGATCCACCCACCTCAGCCTCCCAAAGTGCTAGGATTACAGGTGTGAGCCACCGCACCCAGCCAATGTTCACCTTTTTCTATGCTAACAGAATGCTTATTCTATTCTGGAGAGCAAGGTGTCTACCTAAAAGACTACATTTCCCAGCTACCCTTGCAGCCAGGGGTGGCCAATGAGATATGAGCAAGAGAATTGTTGATTGAGACTCCAGGGAAAGTTCTGGAAAAGGGAGACAGGTAGAGAGCATGGATTTTTCCCCTTTCTCTTTCTTCTTGCCTGGAATACAGACAGGCTGGAGCCCAGCCGCCACTATGGGCCAGGAGGCGACACTGAAGATAGACAGCAGTGCTGAGGATGAGGAGCCTAGAGAGAGAAGGTGTTTCGGACATCGAAGGCATGGTGGAGCCACCATCCCAACCCTGGGCTGCTGACCTCTGGTTAGGAGAGAGTAAAAGACACCACTAGTTCGTTCAGGCCACTACGGCTGGATCTCTGTTACCAGGAGGCAAAGGTAATCTCTGATTCAAAGGTGCTACCCTGAGGACAAGTATGTTCACATAAGCTTGGGAAATAGCGACCTAAACAGAGTCTTCTCACTGGACTTCCCACAGCCTCCACGTGTTTAACAGTTTTGGGAACCGCCAAGTGGAGGATGTACTACACCATGTTTTCCAAGCTCACTTGTCATGGCACACTGTGTGTGTGTGTGTGTACGTGTGTGTGGAGAGAGAGAGAGAGAACAGGGGAGAGTATGGGTCTAGTGCTGGGAGACCACTTCTTGATGTCTAACGGGGCCTGGAGAGTGCTTTGCTAAATGCTCTCATTATTAAAACAAATGAAGACACTGACTCCTTTTCTGATTTTCCTTTTCTTTATTTTTTTGAGACAGAGTCTTGCTCTGTCACCAGGCTGGAGTGCAGTGGCGTGATCTCAGCTCACTGCAACCTCTGCCTCCTGGGTTCAAGTGATTCTCCTGCCTCAGCCTCCTGAGTAGCTGGGACTACAGGCGTGCACCACCATGTCCAGCTAATTTTTGTATTTTCAGTAGAGATGAGGTTTCACCATGTTGGCTAGGATGGTCTTGATCTCTTCATCTTGTGATCCACCTGCCTCAGCCTCCCAAAATACTGGGATTACAGGTGTGAGTCACTGCAGCCCGTCGGCCTTTTCTGATTTTCTTAAGCTTCAACTAGCATTCATGATTTCAGTTCCTAAGTGTCTCAGGGACGTAGGGCCAAGCAGGGGAGACCTAATGTGGGGACAAAGCTAGGAAAGCTGTTTGGGGTAAGAGAGTCTCCTTGTAGCTACTGGATGGAGCCTTCGTGGACTGGGGCTTGGCTCACAGGTGTGGGGGCTGCTGCAGGGAGAGGAGGACCCTGGCCGCCCTTCACGTCGTGTATAGGGCATGAGCAGTCCTGTCCTCCCCCACCCCACTCTCAAGCAAAGAGGACATAGAGGCATGGAGAAGGAAAGAGGCTAGGCCAGACCCTCAGACAGCCCCTGTGGGTGGCAAAATGGGATCTGGCGCCAGATGCCCATACTCTGCCCTTCCCCTTCCTACCCCCTGCCCTCAGCCTTCTGGAAGGCTCTGGCTGAGTTGTATGCCTGACGCCCAGTTTCTGCCTCTGCTGCAGGGGCTGCCTTTCAGTCCTCTGTGGGGGTCCCACTGCAGGCTGCAAGATCTTGACTCGCCCTTTCGATGCCATGTTAAGAGACTCAGAACACAATAGCCGTAACAGAGGCCCCTGCTGCCTGGCTGGGCAATTACTGTGTCCCTGTGGGGGCAACTGCTGACTGCCTGGTGAAGGGCTGATGTCTCCCCTCATTTCTCAAACAGGAGCCCTCCTTGGAGACCGTGGCACAGCTGAGAGTGCTTAGTCACCAGTATGTGCCCAGGAGGGAACTGGGAAGCACCAATGTGGGAGTCAGGTAGAGGAAATGGGGGCAGAGGAAATAGGGGCAGAGGGAATGGGGGCGGAGGAAATGGGGGCAGAGGGAATGGGCATAGGCAGTGGGGGATGTGCTGTCCAGAATCCCAGGTGGAGGATGGAGGGCTTGAGGCTCCCCTCCCTGTTCTATGTGGCTGAGTCCATTCCGCTCCCCGACCTCAGTCTCTCTTTCTGTGCAGTGGAAAATGGGATCAGGTCTCCAAGAATTTGTCCAGTGCAGAATTGTAAGGTTCTGCTTTTTAAGGCGATTGTAGGGAACTGAAGGCAGAGCAGAAAGGTGGGGCGTCCTTGAGAGCAGGACACCTGCTGGTTTCCTCTCTCCGACCCTGGCATGATTGGGTGGAAGACCCCATCCCAGACAGAAAGGGAGGCACGGTGGTGTCCCAAGGGGAAGGGAGGCGTCAGGACAGAAGGAGAGCCTTTGGAAGGGCAGAGGTGTTGGGGAAACAGAAGCTTGAGATCTCATCTGAAGGCGACCCAATATCAAAACTTTAACAAGAGCTTCATAACCAAGAAATGGGCCTTTGACTTAGGAGGTGAAGGCTCATTTAAATGGCAAATTCCCCTTGTGCCTGCAAGGGCTTGTTTATAGAATGTGGAGCCGAGAGTGCAGGTGGTCCCACACAGAAAACTGGAAGCCTTTCTTTTTAAACGCCCTGAAGATTCATCTGCAATGCAGATGAAGCATCTTAGAAGCAAGAATGAAAACAGGGTTTGATTTTTACAAAAGCCAATTCAGAGGCTCACTTCCTGTCCAGCCCAGTGTGCCAGCATCTGTGTGTGAGACCATTGTCCCCAGCTGGGTGGGGGCCTGCAAGGGTCTTGCCAAGGTCCAATGGGTGTGCACACATGCCTACATGTGAATTCACTGCACATGTGTGTGCACACACACACACATTTACTCAGATCTTCAGCAGAGTCATTTTTGATTTGGTCTTTGTGGAAGGTCCAGTCTGTGCCTATATGTGGGTTCAGAAAATTCATTTACTCTGCACAGCTACCGGTCACTACTAAGAGCCTGGAGCTGGGGATGCCATGATGATCAAGAGATAACCTCTAAAAGAACTCACAGACCAGCTGGGAGGACAGGTGAATAAACACCTTAGAGAACAGAGCATTATGGGAGCAACTATCCCTGGCTTGAGAGGTCAGAGAAGGCTTCCTGGAAGAGATGTTATCTCAGAGCTGCACACTATTCAATATGGTAGCCACTAGCCGCAGGAGGCCATTTACATTTAATCAATTAAAAACAAATAGGCTGGACGAAGTGGCTCATGCCTGTAATCCCAGCACTTTGGGAGGCCAAGGTGGGTGGATCATGAGGTCAGGAGTTCAAGACCAGCCCAGCCAACATGATGAAACCCCATCTCTACTAAAAATACAAAAAATTAGCCAGGCGCGGTGGAGCTCACATGTAGTCCCAGCTACTCGGGAGGTTGAACCAGGGAGGCAGAGGTTGCAGTGAGCTGAGGGTGCACCACTGCACTGCAGTCTGGGAGACAGCGAGACTCTATCTCAAAAACAAAACAAAACCAAATAAACAATTCAGTTCCTCAGTCATACTGGCCACATTTCAATCGGCTAATGGCCACCACATTGAATAGTGCAGAGACGGAACATGTCCATTGTCACAGAAACATCTACTGGATGTCACTGTGAGGAGGGACAGACCCTCTCCAGGTGAGGGCCACGGGGAGGTGCTCTAATTCCAGGGAGCATGTGCAAACGCCTGGAAGTGGAAAGCAGGGTGCCCAGGGGACTGGAGCCCTGAGCACAGGTATGAGGAGGAGGGGGAGTGACAGTGAAGCTAGAGAGAGTGGAAGAATTCAAATGGCAGTTGAAGGCTATGCTTATGTCGGCAAGGAGGTGGGATTTTGTCCTAAGTGTTTGGGGAGCCTTTGGAAGGGTTTCAGCTGGGAGTGGCAAGGCCGGGTTTTCATGTAAGAAGAGCTGGCTTGGAGAAGGAACTCCTCAGGGAGGGGGCAATTGCCAGCAGCGAGGTGAGAGCCAGATGAGAACCAGGTGAGAGGAGGGGCCTGGCCTGGGAGTTTAGCTGGGAGGGCCTGGAGAGGGAGTGCCTGTGTAGGGGGCACTAGAGAGAGGGGCTTCTGGCTTGAGGGCCAGGGCGGCAGCTGGGGCTGCCCTTTGGGCTTGGGCTGTGCTGAGTGCAAGTGAAGAGGAAGATCTCTGCACGTGGCAGGTAGGTGAGGGCACCTGATCTTTGGGAAAAGTTCAGGCTGAAACCACTGACTGGGTGATCATCACTAAATAGATATGGGTGCAAATCCTGCAAGGGGCTGAGGTCTCAGGAGAGTCTCCAGGAAGACAGGACTGGAGCCCTGGGAAGCACAGGAGACTCAGTGGCTGAGAGAGCAGGAGGAGCCGGGTAGGCCAGGTTGCTGGCGTAGAGTGAGGGAGGCCAGATGTCCCTTGGAGGCACCATTGCTGTGGTTGTGGTTCTGTCCCTTGAGGTGTGGGGCTGCAGCTCTCAATCCAGGCAAGTTTCCTGCAGGGGATAGGGCAGTGTCTTGGTGCTGAGGGGCAGGGCTGGGGAAGGAAGGGAATGGGGTGGCTTCCTCACAGCCGTGGTAAGGAGCCACAGGGTGGCTTGCACTGCATTGTTTTGCTTTTGTTTTTGTTTGAGGTCGAGTTTTGCTCTTGTTACCCAGGCTGGAGTGCAATGGCGAGATCTCGGCTCACTGCAACCTCCGCCTCCTGGGTTCAAGCGATTCTCCTGCCTCAGCCTCCCCAGTAGCTGGGACTACAGGAGCACACCACCATGCCTGGCTAATTTTGGATTTTTAGTAGAGTGTCATAAAATGCAACACGGCTTCTAACCTTCTGTGCTGACACTCACCCTTGGAGCCCTGAGCCACCAGGTAAGATGTCCTCCTAGAAGAGAGGCTGCTGTGCCGTGAGGAAGCCGGGCCTGGTGAATGGTGCTCTGGTGGCGACCCGGCCTCGCTTCTAGCCCAGTAAGCATCGGCCACGTGTGCATGTGCGAGTGAACAAGCCTCCGGATGGTTCCGGACCCAGACTTCGAGCCTCCCCCCGCCACTGGTGCCTGCTGTGTGCAGCTCCAGGTACCACACAACACAAACAAACCACCTCCTCTGTGCCCTGGCCAACGCCTGATCTGCAGACTCCATGAGGAGAATTAAATGGCACTGCTTTGTGCCACTATATTTTGGGGTGGTTTCTTGCACGACAATAGTAGCTGCAGGCAGAAAGGGCGCTGGCCAGGCTGTGGGTATGCGGCGGGCAGGGACGGGGAGATGACTGGCTGGTGGCATGGAGCCTCCGTTGCTCGGGGAAGCGGTGAGTGTTGCCCCTGCTGTCAGTTTAGGGGCAGAGGAGGCTGAATGGAGGCTGATGCTATGAAATCAGGGAGGGGTTTTGGGGGCATTTGGGGAGGAGGCTTGAAAGTGAGACCTGGTTCTGGGCTGGGGCGCTACCCCAAGGGCAATATCAGGGAGGTCCTGGTGGGAGCAACCAGAGGCGGGGAGGGCTTTGGGGTCTTGCAGTGTATTTGTAGTTCCCAGCACTCTCACCACCCAGCCCTCTCTGAGCCTTGTTTGCTGATCTGGAAAACAGGGGTACAAATCCCTCCCTAAATGCAAGGTGAATGTGACTTGCTTTGATCATGTTTTTCTCCTTGATTTCTTATTGTTGTAACAAGGGCCCCCCCGCACTGCATGTAGACAACTGCTGATAAACGTGTCCAAGGGCAAGGATTTTTGTGCCATTTTATAGACAGGAAATGAAGCTAAGAGGGGCTGGGAGTGCCCACAGCCTTAGAGGACTGGAGCCTTCAGTGTGTACTTCTTCTGTTCCTCCCTGGATTGAGGCAGCAGGAGGGGAGGGCAGGCCAGTGTCCCTGCGGCCCAGGTGTGGCCTCCAACACTGGATTAGGCATTCCTCCCCAGCCCTGCCCCAGTCTCAGCCTCGAAACTGCTTGCACTCTGGAGTCTCAGACAAATTGCAGCCCGGAGAGTGGCTGCGGGGAGCTTACCAATGTGGCTGGCCCGGCCCTCCCCACCTTCCTCCCACTCCGCATGCCTGTATCTGGGCCCTGGGGTCAGAACAGCCACTGAGGAGCTCCCCGCAGGGCTCCACACACACTCAGGCCTCCTGGGGTTCTTGCCAAATGGGCACCCCTGCCCGCAAGCCCTCGGAGCCCTGGCTCTGCTGCCTGGACCCCAGCTCCCCTCTCCTGCCACCCTCCTCAGCATCTGGTTCCTCCCCAGAATGTAATGCTGTTGCCCCTGGCAACCGAGCTCCAGGCCAGATCCTGGTCCTTCTTCCTCCTCCTTCTCCTTCTGCTTCCTTATTCCCATCCTTCCTGCCCTCCCCCCACCTGCAGAGACAGTGCCTGGGGCTGGAAGACTCCCCCCAAATCTGATGCCAGCTGGGCCACACAGCCAAGCCCCCTGGCTTTTCTGGGTTGGTCATTGGCTGATGATGACAGTCTCCCTGCCTGCCCACAGGACTGACTACTGCAGTCTTGGGGACCTCAGGGATGTCCCGGAAGACTGAGGCAGGGGACTCAGGGTACCCCAGGGATGTCCCGGAAGACTGAGGCAGGGGTCTCAGGGTACCCCAGGCAAAAAGCCAGGGACTGTAGAGAGACAGGAGACTTAGCAGCGAAGGGAAATTCTCCCCATCAGATCTGTTTGAGGTGGTGAGCTCCCCAGAGCTGAAGGCATACAAGGAGAGGCCTTTCCAGTGATGACAATGGCACAGGGCAGTGAGGGGCTGTCTTGGAAGGAAGGTCAATGAGGGCTCAGCCTATGTCTCCACCGGCTGTCTCCTTTCCCCAACCTTTGAGTTCCCAGAACCTTTAGGAACACCTGCTCCCCAACCCCTGCCCTCCCAAGGACTCCTCAGTTTTCACCTGGTCCCAGAGAGGAGAAAAGCACGAAGGGGGTACTGGTCCAGCAACATCATGCACCATAGGGCCGGTCCAGCGCCCAGCACAGCTGTTTCGAGTGGACAGGAACAGAGGCTCATCAGGGCAGGCCACATGCCCCCTGGCTGCGCTCGCGGCCCTTCCAGAGCCTCTGCTCACACTCCTGGCCTCCTCCAGTCCCAGGCCCCTGCCACCTCCCTGCCCTCCCACAGGGCCCGTGGGCCAGCCAAGCCCAGTCCACAGCTCACTCAACCGACCCCCACTCCTTTGTGCCCTGCACCAGTCCCTCCCTGTCAGGAATGCACTTCTCCGCCTTTCACTCTGAGTCAGCTCAGAGGCCCCCTCCTTCAGGAGGCTCCCCCAGACTGCCTGAGCTGTGCCCACTGTCCCGCAGGGCTCCCTACCTCGGGCTTGCCTCCCAGAGCTCCCTCAGTCACTGCCTGGTCACCATCTGCTGACACGGTTTTCCCCTGAGTGCCTCATAAGGACCTTGAGGCAGTGACTCTGTGCCCCACATTCGCTAACAAATACTAATGAGGGCATCGGCACAGCTCTGCCTCTCTCTGGGCCTCAGTTTCCCCTATCTGAGGCCCCGTGTCTGGGCCTTGGCTTCCCCCAGGGGTCTTTGAAGATCCTTTTTGCTGGGAAGGGTGGCCACGCTCGGCCTGTCAGAACGAGACAGAGGCCAGTCCCGACAGCTCTGCCCTCCTCATGTCCGGGGGTGTCCCCTCCAGGTTTCAGGAATGAGCCTCAGGAACTGGGGTGGGGGGACCCGCACAGGGAGGTCCTGGCGCTCCCGGAGGCTTCGGTTCTCATCTGCCAAATGGGTAAACTTTTCGGGGCTACTCGCCCCCGCCAGCTGCCGTGAGGTCGCGTGGAGATGGCAGCCAGACCAGACCTCCCCATGGGACCCGCCAGAACCCAGGCTTCCCAAGGCAACAGAGCCGCCGCCTGCTCCTGGCAAGCCCAGCCCGTGAGTTCAGGGGTCCCTGGGGCTCTGCTGCCCTCCAGTGGCCGGAGGCCCCTGGGCACTTAGAACCTGTGAGCTCCGGGTTAATTCCATGGGCTTCCGTCCCCACCTAGGACGGACAGAGATGGTGTCAGGGACTTGTAGAGGTCACTCGGCAAGCCAGGGGCGGTCCCTGGACCAGGACGTGGGGCTCCTGGCCCCCAGCACTTCCGTGGCCTGGGTGGGCTTGTCCTCTCCCAGGAGGCAAGCCAGGAGATGGAGCTGTTCCCCACCTGCCTGCCTGCCTGCCTCTCCTGGGACATCCTCTGTGCCTTAGGCCCTCCCTGCTGGCCACTCTCAACGCTGGCCTAGATCGCCCTTCTGAGAAGTGTTTCTCGTGCCTGTCCAGGGGTCATCTCCAACCCGCAGGCCAGTGTTGGGGGCTTGGAGGGGTGGCTTAACCCCCTTCCTCCTTGATTAATCAAATACTTAAAATAATGGCTGAGGTCATGATTGATGGACAGAGCATAGCTAATTACCCTGGAGATTAAAATGACTGTTTCTGTTTAAAAAGGCTGCAAATGAGTTAATTATTTCCTTTGCTCACCTCTCTAACCTCGTTACACTTCTAAATGAATAGCAATATTGATCTTGGAACTGATTTTGGTGTTACACCACCCGAGCGGGTTTAATTAGGGTTTGAAAACGCTGCAGGGGCCCCTCCTTCTGACCGAGGAAATTAGCCTTGGGTTTTACTTACATTTCACGGCCATGTCCTCCACGCAGATAGAAGGTCTGCAACATGGCGCAGTGGTGCCTGTCATCCCGGCCCTGCCCTGGCTCCCAGGCGCTCCCATCCAGAGCAGCGCAGACTGACCCTTGCCTCTCACCTCTCAGGAAGACATGGCAGGAAGGCCATCGGGGTCGACTAGTTTGGCCTCATCTGGTCACAGTGAGGCTTGGAGGCTGAGATATGACAGGGCAGAGTCTAGCATCACTTGGCGAGGTGGGGGCAGGCCCAGGACCTGAACCATTGCAGATTCCCAGCTCTGGACCTTGATGGCTCCCTGACTGAGAAATATACTCTCTGTCCCTCCTCACTTCTCCAGATGTCTAAGGGCCTCCTGGTGCCCCACCCCCACCACCCCCACCCGCTCCCTGCTGCCTCCCCTCGCCTTCTTAGAGCTCCATAAAACAAAGGCTCCAGCTCAATGAACGTGGGAGTGAGCGGGGAGCACCCCTGCCCTGGATGTGCTGCTCACATACAGGTGCCCATGGCCTGTCTCCGGGCCTCCCTCCTCTGAACTTGACAATCTGTCTAGATCATTCCTCCCCATCTGCCCCAGCCAGAATTTTCAAGGGCAAGTTGTGTCTCTGGGAGCCAGAGCCAGAAGGGTAGGGTAGGCAGAGTGGCTGAGGATCTAGGAATGAGCTCCTTCTTATTCCAAAGAAAACCTTCCCTTGACCCCGGCTCCCCTCTGCCGTGGTCAGACCTGTCCCAGGTCCACTTCTTTTTTGTTTTATTTTTCCAGAGACAGAGTCTCCCTCTGTACGTGGAGTGCAGTGGCATGATCATCGCTCACTGCAGCCTTGAACTCCTGGGCTTAAGTGATCCTCCCACCTCAGCCTCCTGAGTAGCTAGGACAACAGGTATGTACCACCATGCCTGGTTATTTACGATTTTTTTTTTTTTTGAGAGATAGGGTCTTGCTGTGTTGCCCAGGATGGTTTCAAACTCCTGGCCTCACGTGATCCTCTCACCTTGGCCCCGGTCCCAATTCTTGAGAGCTGTGTACATTCACTGCCCCGCTCTCTGACTTCCTCCTCACTCCTCTGCTCTCTGCTTTTTGTCTCCCTGATGAAACCATTCTCACTGAGGTCACCTGCAATCTCTGAGTTGCTGAACAAAGTGAGCTCTCTGTTCAGGGGGTCTGGGCATGGATCTACCTGACAGCGCCTCTGCTTCCTGCAGCGGCACTGGCTCCTGGGTTTCCTCCTCCCTGCTCCCTCTTGGGACAGGGTACTCCCCTCCCATCCCTGAACAATCTCGGGGTTTGGCTTAATTAAGCCCTCTTCTTTTTCTTCTCACTTTACACGCCCTCCCCTGGTGAGCCCACCTCTCTCATGGTTGTAAAGTGATCTATTCTAAATTGCTAACTTAGCTCAGTCCTCTCCCTTGAGTGCATGTAGGTCCAGCCAGGAAGTGAAATGGTCAGACTCACACTTTGGAAAGGCCACTCTGAGGTCGGGTGCGGTAACTCATGCCTGTAATGCCAGCACTTTGGGAGGCTAAGGTGGGCGGATCATGAGGTCAGGAGTTCGAGACCAGCCTGGCCAACACAGTGAAGCCCCGTCTCTACTAAAAATACAAAAATTAACCGGGTGTGGTGGCGGGCTCCTGTAGTCCCAGCTACTTGGGAGGCTGAGGCGGGAGAGTCATTGGAATCTTGGAGGCAGAAGTGGTGAGCCGAGATCACACCACTGCACTCCAGCCTGGGCAACAGAGCAAGACTCCATCTCAAAAAAAAAAAAGAAAGAAAGAAAGAAAGAAAGAAAAAGAAAAGAAAGGCCACTCTGACTGTAGCATGGCAGGAGAGGACGATGGTGAAGACCGAGGAACCCTTGAGGTGGCTGTTCTAAGTCCCAGCAGGAGAATGTTCAGGCCTGTGGCTGAAGGGATGGGGAGCAGGGGGTGATCCACTGGTTGGGCAGCTTTGGGGACTGGCTTCCTAGCAACAGGTTCCAGGGCAATGCCCCATTTTCGAGTTGGGCCACTGAGTGCCTTTGGCTGAAACTGGTGACATCAGGGAGAAGCAGGCTTCCAGGGAGTGTCAGACTGTCAGGATGAGCTCGAGGTGCCTACAAGGACATCCAGAAGGAGAAGGAAGGTAGGTGACTCTCCCAAATTGCTACAGCCAGCTTGCAGCCCTGCCACTCAGGGCAGAGGTCATCAGTGTGCAAGGAACCTGGCGGTGACTGCTGCCCAGAAGCATGGCTACAGGTAAGACTGCCAGGAGGATGTGGGAGAGCAGGAGGTCCTGCATTCAACCCCAACAATTCAAACCTAACTTGCCCAGTGAAATCTGGGAGACAGGCCACATGCCCTGCCTTGTCAAACAAGGAAAGAAGTGTGGAGATTGAGGGTGGGAGACGCTACACTGAATCCCAACCTTGGTAATAGACTGAGCCCTGATCCTGGTCATAGTCTGAGCCCTGGTCCTTGTCACAGTCCAAGGGAACAGGACTGTCCAGCTGGGGGCTGTTAGGTAACACCTTCTTGTTCCCATTCCCCCTCTTCTCCCCTGAGGTGAGGGTGAAGGACAGAGGGAGCTTAGGAGTGCCAAAGAGGCAAGGCTGGATACTGAAGGCAAGATAGAGAAACCACTTCTAACGGGCATGCCCGGGAATCCTCAGTGTTTGGGGGTTCATGGCATACATGTGAACACTGGGACTTTTAGTGGCACCATTGAGAAAAGACTCACCGGGCTCAGTCGCTCATGCCTATAATCCTAGCACTTTGAGGGGGTGAGGAGTGTGGCTACCTTGAGCCCAGGACTTCAAGAACAACCTGGGCTTCATGGTGAAACCCTGCCTCTACAAAAATTAGCCAGGCGTGCTGGTGCGCGCCTGTAGTCCCAGTTACTCAGGAGGTTGAGGTGGGAGGATTGCTTGGGCCCAGGAGGTGGAGGTTGCAGTGAGCCATGATTGCACCACTGCACTCCAACCTGGGCAACAGAGCGAGATCCTGGTCTCAAAAAAAAAGAAAAGAAAAAGATTCAAAGCCACCCTAAAGGAGCCAGCAGCAATGTCTTGGTGGTCATCACTGTGGCATCAGGTGCTTCGCATGCTTGCAAAAGCTCATCGGTTACTACGGAGCTGTCTGGGTCCTCAGGACAGAATTGCCTTTAGCTGGAGCTATTTACTCTCCTCGCTATGCTGCTGGCCTTGTGTCACCGCATCCTGTGACCTGCTCAGCTCAACTTGGCCTACTGGACACGGACCAAGAAGAGTTTCCTTAGTGAGTTCTGGCGTGTTGGTGAGGAGTTCCAAGCTCTGAGTTCCAGACTGCCTGGAATTCAAATCCTGACTCTGCCCATCCCAGCTGTGTGACCACGGATAAGTTGCTTCACCTCTCTGTGCCTTAGTTTCCTCATGTGAAAGTGGGGGTGATAACTCCACTTACCCCCTAGGGAGTTCATTTATATGAAGTGCTGAGTGCCAGGCAGGTGGTGAGTGCTCTCTTAGGGTTGGGTGTTGCTGTAACTTTGCTCACTGATGCATGGTTGACTGACGCTGTAAAGATTGCAAAACCCTAGAGAGGCTGGGCAGGCTCTGGGGGCCAGTGCGGTTCCAGGGCGATTACCTGCTGTCTCTCTGTGCTGGGTGCTGGTGATGCAGAGAGAAAAGCCCACATTCCTGCTCTCAGGGACATACTGTCTGTGAAGAGATCATCCTAACACGGTGTGTGCTGTGTTGGAGGGAAAGTGGGTGAGATGGACTCCATTGGGGGGTGGTGGACGTTCATAACAAATACATTTATTGAGTGCCTACTGTGTACCAGGCCCTGCTCTGGGGACTTTACACGTATTACATAGTCCTCACAAGAGGATAATACATAACAATCTAACAACGATCATACCTGTCTTATAGATACTTTTGAGGCTCAGAAAGGGTGGGACTGGAGACGCCTTCGGTTTTTCTGTGCCAGGCGATGCTGTGACCAGAGGCGTGACTGAGGCTCGGGGCCCAGGGGTTGCCTGGCTGAGGGGGCCTGTGCCAGGCGTGGGTGTGGGTGAGAGCCTTGACAGAAGTCTCCAAGGTCAAGCGGAGGCACTCTGCTCCGTGGTCACTTGCACTTGAACCAGGCAGGGCTCCAGTGTGGGAGAGCAGGGCAGGGACCACCATTCCCCCAAGCCCCCAGCCCTGAACACCAGGACTAGTTGTGAGCACGTCCTGCAGCCCAGAGCTCTGCCATGAGTGTGAGTCCAGGTGTGCACACGGATCGGTGTGCCACTGTGGGCAAGGCCTGCTTGTCTCCTTAGGGGTCTTATCCTGGAAGTCCCCTCCACCCAGAGACCCAGGCAGGGCAGGGCTCAGGAAGGAGGGCCCTTCTTCCTGGGGGTGGGAGGGGTGGGGAGGGCCAGAAGAAGGGGTGGAGGGAAGGTGCGGCTGCTATGGGAGGACCTATAGCGGAGCCGGCCGCCTGTGGGTTGGGGGACTTCCCGCTCAGCCCTCTGCTTGGCCCCAGGAGCTTCCCGAGCACTGCGGCTCCAGGACTGTGCTGGTAGGGGCATGCCTCTACCTCCCGGCACCTCCTGCCCCCGAGTCACCTTCCCTGCACAATTAGCGGGCTCTTGTCTCTAATTGATTCCTCTGGTACTCACAGGACAATTAGAATTTAAATTGCCTTTTACAAAGGTCACAAAAACATGATCAAAGAGGAATCTATTAGAGGGGCGGGGGCGTTCTTCCTTCCCAGCCTCCCAGAGCCGTGGAGGAGGAGGCCAGGCCTTCAGGAGCCATGGCCACGTGTGCCGGGCCCCTCTGTGACCCCAAAGTCTTCCCCAAGCCTTCCTGGTCCCGGCTGTGTTAAGGGTGAGGGAAAGGCAAGTCCACCCTCCCACTCTCTCCCCACCGCCGGGGTTCGAAGCCCGGTCTCTGCTCCTCCCACAGCTCTGTCTCCCTGCCCCTTCCTCAGCCTGCACCCTGCAGGCCCCATGTCCTTGCTCCAGCTGTGCCTCAGATGACACAATTCTGTCCCTCACCAGCCCTGGGACCTGCCCTGGCTACCTGCCCCTCCAAGCCTCAATGGCGGCATGCGGGAAACGGAGCCCAGGCGATCTGCTTCCTAAGGGTGGGAGGCGCCACTGGAAGAACTCCTGCATCCTCCTCCTTGGAGGGCTGCGTCTCCCTGCGCACGTCCGCCTCCTCCAGGAAGCCGGCTCTGGGCATCATGCTCAGGCTGCTGCCCAGCGGCCGTGGACCGCGCCTGTCCCTCAGGCTGCCCAGGGTACAGGACAGGACTGCCCACTCCTTCCATGGTCTCCCACAGCAGCCTGCATAGGGCTGGGCACATGCGGAGAATGGGTGGGGGGCGTGGATCCAAGGGACAGGAGGGGAGACTGGCTAAGAGAGCCAGGTCCCCAGCCAGGGGCTCCCCCTCTGGCAGCGTAGATGGCAGCATCGCCACCTTACATGGGGGTCAGGTCCCGGCCTCCCCGCAGCTCGGCTGGGTCTCTGGCAGCCACACTGACTCAGCTTCTCAATCTTGGGCACTCTTGGGATTGCTAGGGTGGGGCTTGGGGCTGGAGGAGGCTGGATGGGGTGGCCTTGGTGTGTCATGGGGGCCTCTTTTGGACCAGCCTAGTTGTTGAGGTCAGCTTGGCTTGGCTTGGCTCGGCTGCTGGGGTTGGGGGTGGGGAGAGGACAGCAAGGGCCCAGGAGGAGCTTGGCTTCCTGGAGGCCTCCAGACCCTGAGCCCACGCAGGTGGGTCTGAGAGGCCACCCCGACCCCTAGCAGCAGCCCCAGCTCCACCCAGTTTCTACCACTCAAGCCAGGAAGAGAGCAAGTGGCAGTGTCCATCCTGCCAGACTGGCTAGAGGAGGACAGTGGGGACAAGGCACAGCTGCCTTCGAGACCCTATCAGACTTCAGAAAGGGAGTGGTGTCCACTGGGCACCTGCAGTGTGACAGTCCCTGGGCTGCAGGCTTTAGGAGTCTTGCCTCACAGAATCTTTCCAGCAAACTTAGAGGTCACCATTTCACAAATGAAGAAACAGATTCAGAGAGGTTAAGCATCTCGTCCAAGGTCGCGCAGTGAGGAGCTGGAATTTGAACGCAGGCTTGCCTAGTTCCATGGAGAAACCCTGCATGGCCCAGCTCCGTGGCTGGTACTGGTGGTAAGGAATCCCATTATTTTGGGACCCGAAACCAGCATCCGGAACAGCACGGGCGGTAGGACCTCCTGAGGCTCCACTTGGGAGGGTGGGGTGGGGCACGGAGCCCAGCGCGGAGTCTGTGTGGCTTTGGGGAGGGAGGGGCGAGGCATCAGTATTCCTGCTCTTTCTATTGTGGCCCCAAAGGACAGGAGACATCATCATTCCTCATTTAGAAGCAGGCAGGGAGCGTCGGGGCGGGGAGGATTACCCAGGTAATCCAGCCTGATTACCAGACCTAGCAGACCCTCATTTGGATGCTGGAGGAGGCGCTGTGCAGCCCAGGCTGGCCTGGTGTGAGCCGGGGTCTGCTGCCCGCCTCTAAGGAGGTCTCTATTAAAGAGGAGAGGCAGGAAGCTGGGGCAGAACCGGTCCACTCCTGATCCTCAGAGGAGGCAAGGCAGGCCTCTTCCCGCCACTGCACCCAGGGTAGAAACCTGGCAGGGCCATCTGTCCACACCCCTGCCTTAGAGGCCATCAGTCCTGCCCTGTTAGCTGAAGGGATGTGTTTCAGGGTGGGGTGGAATGCTGGGGCTGCCCAGGGAGAGGACAGAGGGGCCGCTCTTGTCCATGGCATTCTCACTGGAAGGGCTTCTTGGGGTCTGTCCAGGGCTGGGTGGGATCAGGCATTAGGCCAGTGCTTGAGGCATGAGAAGGTCTCTCTGAGGCCATAGTTCCCATCGGCCCAGGCAAGCAGGCCGACAAAGCTGTTGTGACAGCAGTGGTTAAATTAAGTGGCCTTCTCGGAGCCAGGCAGGACAGGTTTCCTGAGCCAGTATTTATGGCCTCCCTGCCCCACTGATTGCCCAGTCAGCCTGGCCTGCCTGAGGGAGGCCCATTGATGGCCACCAGGAGCTCCTACCATGTGGGGAGCCAGCTGGGGCTGCGGTGCCTGGGGCATAGGAACTGGGGGCCTCTGCGCCCTGGCATCCCAAAGGCACACCATTGCCTGCTTTTGTCCTCAGAAGAGGATCCCAAGGCCCAGGGAGGGCATGAGGTCACGGGGGGCCTGGCTCAGTCTCAGATTCCCGAACGATGCATCTGCACAGCTCTGTTCAGACGCCGCTCAGGCCTGCGGCCTCTGAGGCCCCGGCACGGCCCCCGCGAGGAACCCTAGGTGTAGGGCTCCTTTACCTTCTCCCAAGCTTCTTGGGACAGGTGGGGTCCTTCTAGCCTTGGACCCCTTAGGCCTTCCTTCTCTCTTGGAGTCTGGCCAGTGGTGACAGAGCAGGGGGCAGGGACGGGCCCTGCTGGCCTCATCCTCACGTACACATGTCCGTGTCCAAGCACGTGCGTCGGGAAGCAACATAAATGTGCCAGCATCTCAGGTCACTTTAGGGTGAGACACTGTGCTTGGGGCGTTTCATCTGTACAACCCACTGCCCTGGACATTGTCAGATGTTTACTTGGAACAAATAAAAAACATCAACAATAACAATAAAGCATCGAGACACAGGCCAGGCACCATGGCTCACTCCTGTATTCCCAGCATTTTGGGAGGCCAAGGCGGGCAGATCACCAGGTCAGGAGCTCGAGACCATCCTGGCCAACATGGTGAAACATCATCTCTACTAAAAATACAATAGTTAGCTGGGCGTGGGGGTGTTCGCCTGTAGTCCCAGCTACTTGGGAGGTTCACTTGAACCCGGGAGGCGGAGGTTGCAGTGAGCCAAGATCGCGCCACTGCACTCCACCCTGGTGACAGAGCGGAACTCCATTTCAAAAAAAAAAGAATCGATACACAAAATATAAAACGTGTGGGAATTGGAGTCCTCCCCCTTGGCCCAGTCTGTTCCAAGGGATGATGTGGACTTGGCCCCCTAGATCCACAAGATATTTCAGCCCGTGAGAGTCAGGAAGGGTGACACATCTACTCCACCTCTGACCCTGGACCCTCAACAGATTTGTGCCCAGGCTGGAGAGCAAGACCTGCCACTTCCCTGCTGCTCATTGCTGGGACCCTCTGAAGTCACGTAAACCAGGGGAAAAGTGCATTGCGGTGGCCAGTGATCACTACTCAATAGTTACCTCATATTCACTCCAAGATGTCCTTGGGCAAGAGCCATGCTGGCTCTGGGGCATGCCACCTCTCCCAGGAGGGCTGCCGTGCTGGCTCTGGGGCGTGCCATCTCTCCCAGGAGGGCCACCGTGCTGGCTCCGGAGCGTGCCTCCTCTCTCAGGAGGGCTGTGTGTGAGCCTCACCTGCAGGGCGGCCTCTGGGCCCCTCAGGTGTGAGCCAAGCCCAGGCCACACCCTGCTGAGGACAGCTGTCACCTGTCCTGGCTCCAGAGGTCTTGAGGCTGCAGGTCTCAGTCAGATTCCCTGCTGGAGGTCATGGCTGCCAGGAAGGCCATGAGGGGCTCCCTGTCACAGAACAAGGGCTCAGCCTGGCTCCACGTCACTTCAAGTGCAGGCCCCAGCAAGCCTTTCTACACCCTTTCCCTCCGCTCCTCGCTGTAGCCAAGCTCAAGGACTCGCCAGTGTCGTCATCTGGGCTGTGTACTTCCCAGTTCCTAGCCACGGCTGAAGGTGTCACTTCTTCCCAGAAGGGCTGCCCCCACCCCTCCGCAGCCATCTCCACCTTTTCTGGTCCTCTCCATCCGCAGGGCCCAGGGCTACGTCCTGCTTTTCCTCCCTGGAGAGGATCTGGCCCTCATGCTGCAGGGGGTGGGGTTCTGGGCTTTCCCTGCAGCTCAAAGAAGCCTGATCCAGGATGAGTATAGACAAAAGGCCCATTTTAGCCTGTGGGATCCTCGGTGGCCTCATCTGTAAGATGAAGAGAACAGCCTTGCTTCTCCCCTTGCTGTCTGCAGCCCTCCATGCTCCGCCACTGTCCGCTGTAGTCCTCAGACTTAAGAAAACAAGCCAGCAGGGGAGCACGGGGTATCCTGGGGCAGAGGAGCACCTGGTGTGTGAGGATGGCGCTCAGAGGGGAGGGGCCTGGCCGAGGAAGATGGTCTGTGAGCAACTGGAGGAGCTGCAGTGGGGAGGAAGGGGTCTGTCTGCCTTAGGGCCTGTGAATGGTGGGGGCCTGGTGGGGAAAGGTGAAGAGGTGAGAGCGTCTGCGGCCAGAGCCTTGGGAGCAGGCGGGGCTGTGTGGACATCTGGTGTGTCTGTGTGTCCATGTGTGCATGCATAGTGTGTGGTGTGGCCTGCAAATGTGACCATGCATATGTACCCATGTGTATCTGTGTGCCTGTGTGAGCATGTATGTGTCTGTGGCTTTGGTGTGTATGTGTAACTGTCTGAGTATGCATGTATATAGGATGTGTGTATATCTGTAACATGTGTGTGATCTGTGTGGTATTGTGTAGGGTGTGTGTAGGGAGTGGGCGTGTGTGTGTGGGTGTTTGTGTGTGTGCATGTGTGTGTGTGTGTGTGTGAGAGACAGAGAGAGAGAGAGACATGTCCTTGTTCTTGTGATCATCAAGGCTCCTTATCCAGCACCTGTCTTGTGCCCTCCACAGCCCACAACTGCCCCAGACATGTGGAGACACCACCCACTGCCCCCCGCCCCCGGCAGCCTGCCCCCCCACACCGCCCCTCTTAGACTGTACTGGATGAGCCCAGACGTGGGATCCATTGCCTCCCTCCCTCTGGTAACAAAGCCTGACATCTCCAGAGCATAGGTCATTAGGGTGGCCCTTCCTCCCCCAACCTCTGTCCCCCGCCCCAGACCCTGCACAACCCTCGCACTCCGACCCCCCTGCTGGAAGGAGCTGGGTCCTATTGCCTAGAAAGAGAAACAAAAAGGTTTAGGGAGAGAGGGGAGAGAGGTTCAGGGAACGATCTGCATCCAGAGGCTGAGGGGGATCTCCAGGGAGATTGCCTATTCTTGACTCAGAGTGAAACTAGTTTCAGGCCCATCTCTGGAAGGCTGGGCCTGTCCTCCCAGGGCCCACCGCCCGGCAAGTGACTACTTATTCTCCAGCCCCTCTGTTAGCTCTGCACGGGGCCTCCTGCTTGCTGCTGCCTCCAGGAGAGATGATGAAGAAGCGACAGGCAGGTCAGCCCGCTCCGCCTTGATTCACACCCTGATGGGCCAGCCACTTCCACTAGCCGGGGGTGGGGGTCCTGGGGCCTAGACTGAGGCCTGCTTGTGATTTTGTCCCTCCCTAAAGTCCCACCTCCAGCTTCCAGGGCTTCCTCTCGGCTATAACACCTGCTTTTCTCCACCTGCTTCCCGAGGTTCTGAGAGTTCCATCCCCCACTATTCATTCACTGGGGCCTGGCCCTGGCCTGCCCTGCTGGGGCATAGCAGGAAAGCAAAGCAGGCTTTCCCCTGTGGTGACTGGCCTGGGGGCAGAGGAGAGGGACCCAGCCTCTGACTCTCAGGCATCTCCCTGTCCTGGGGGTCAGAGGCCAGCAGATAACACACGTGTGCACACGCCTGCACACACATACACACACACGATAAAGCACAGTGAGATGATGGGAAACAGCCTGGTGGAGGAGCCGGGTTGGGGTACAGCCAGCCCTTGGGGAGCAAGTGCAAAGGACAGACCCCCCGGGGGTCCCCTATCCAGATCAAGGGCTGGTAGAGGTGGAACTTCCTGGCCAGGGCTGATCTTGGGGGCTGGGGCTGAGGAGGGAGCGGAGCGGGGCAGATGTGAAGATGATTGCGGGAGGGGGCTCAGAGGAGGGAGCCAGATGGACAGTTTGTGAGGAGCCATATTGGGAGGGGCCTGCAGCCCGGGGCAGTGGGGAGGGAGGAGGGGCTGCTGCTGGCCAAGTCAGCTGAGCCGGACATCAAAGCTCAGAGTGTTCCCAGGATGCTGGTCTCCCTCCTACAGAGAGGCAGATGTCCCTTTGATGGTGAGAAGAAAGGATATTGTACAGTAAGGGCGGCAAGGGGGCAGGGGAGACCGAGTCTCCTCTGTGTGGCCGTCCAGGCAATGGAGAGTCCATCACAAATGTCACGTCCTCCACCTCCGTTGGGCAGTGAAGCCAGACCTGTCACTGGGGCTCCAACTGCCAGGGGAATGGCAGCTGTCCTGGGATAGGGGTCGCCTACTGGCCACACCCTGGTGGCTGAAGGGCAGTGGGACCACCGTTGTGCTGGCCGAGTGGGGGTGGGCTGGTCCTGCAGTGACGGGACAGCCCTGTAGGTTGTCAGTGCCCTCTGGCCACTTGACTGTCTGTGGCCACCTTGGCCGCTAGCGTCTCACTGCCCGCGTGTGTGCAGGGCTCCCCTCTGCCCCAGCTGGGCCTTCACCCCAGCAGGACCGAGGCACTCTGCCCTTGCACGCCTGGGCTCCTGTGCGTCCCACCTCTACTCTGGGCTCATGTAGCTGCCCTGGCTGGAGCACCTGCAGCACTGGGGCTAGGCTGTAGGATGCCCTTGTAAGAATCAGCAAAGGCGCTCCTTCCTCCAGGCGCTTTTCTGCCATCTGCTGAAACGTCATGCTAAACGCATACATCTAGGATGACCACAGTGTGGGCACCGCGCTCTGGAGTAGTGAGGGGAGAGCCTTGAACCTCTCCTTGGCCCCTTCTCTCGGCAGCCCAAATCCCCCAGGCTTCTCCACGAAGCCCTTTGACCTCCAGCCTGGGGCCTGCCCAGGACCTGATGTGAAGCCTGCAGCCCGTCCTTGGTGAGAGCAGTTTTGGCCTTTGGCGTCCCACCTAGGCACCCTGGATAAGCAGTGGGGGACACTTCCCGAATGAGGAGGTCAGCCTCCTCTCCTCCACTGTCACACCCCAGAGAAGGTCCACTCAGGGACACCCAGCCAGGTGTCCGTCAGTGCTTGAGGAGCCTGGGGCGCAGGTGGCAGCCAGGTCATGGGCAGGTCCTGGTGGAATTCAGTCCCTCTGCAGGGCGGAAAGAGCAGCTCCTGCCAGCCGTCTAGGGAAGAGGAGGGCTTGCTGCATGCTCCAGCTCAAGGAGAAAATGCCTTAGGAAGGTCCCCAGTACAGCTGAGCGGGCTCTGAAAGCCACAGGGCATCTGTGGTCTGCTGAGTCCAGGCTCCTTGGGAAGGACCCTTTTGTAGAGGGGAGCCTCTCACCACACCCTTCTGTTCCCACCCGCTGGGAAGGCAGATCTCCTGTGCCTTTTACCCCTTCAGCTGTCCCTAGTCCCCCCACCCTCCCATCTGCCATGCCAAGGTGCTGCTCAGCAGGTCTAGGGAGGCCCACAGACAGGCCCTCACCCCAACTCTTCTGTGCTTCAGCACCTGCTTCTGGGACTCCAGCCCGTGAGCCATCAGCCCCTCCAGGCTCTGCACATACCACCCCCACCACATACCGTGGTGCCAGGCTTTTCCGAGACCCCTGGCTGCCCTCGCAGCTCCCCACGGAAACAGAGACTTGCGCACTGCAGCGTCCACACCTGCTCCCAGACATGCCCAGACCCCGCGGGCCAGAAACTCAGCAGAACTCTGTGTCGGGGAGATTCCTCACCACCTTCCACCTGGACTCCTGTTCCCTCCTCAACCTGGTAGGAAAATCCAGCCAGCCCCCAACCCCCAATCCCGTCACTCAACTCCCACCTCTTGGGAAAGAAAGTAGGAAGGAAATGAAAGGGAGGTGGGGGAGGGGCAGCTATCGGAAAAGACATTTCTAAACCCTGTATGTGCTGGTGACATCCCAACAGCCGCCGCTGTTGTGGAAAAATAAAAGTTGCTGGCTTATTTTTTCACCCTCTCTTTCTAAATGATTTGACATTTTATTCCCCCCTATCAAACGCTCTATTCTCTGCTAATGGCAGAATAATAAAAAATTATCCCTCATAGCATGTGAGTGAGAGGCCGAGATGGGAGCCCAGGAGAGGGAGGAAGGAGAGAAAGAAAAAGGTTATTATAAATGTGTCAGCCTTGTTTATGGCCCTTTATCAGCGAGGGAGAGACGGGGAGGGAGAGACACAGTCGATGGGCACTTGCGAGCGCCCTGCCAGTTGGGTTGGGGAGTGTAAATAATTTTTATTTTCAGCCGCATTTAGATATTTTAAAATATACACCCGCCAGCCATCGTGGGCAGCCAGCTGAGCCTGCTGGGCCAGGAGGGATGGGGGCGGCCTAGCTCTCGGCTGCTTTGATGGGACCGCGCTTGACAATTAGGGCTTTCAAACACAGCGTTTGCTGATAAAGGCTTCCCTCCCAAGGAGCGCAGAGAGATAGTGAGGCCAGCCTTGGTGGCTGCCAAACTCCCTGGCTGGCAGGCTGGGGGCAGGCGTTGGGAAGGTGGCGCAGGGGCCCAGTGTCCTTCCTGATAAGGCCAGCGAGGGCACTGCTGCTCTGGGCCAGCATTCCACCTCCCCACCCTGCCAGTGCCACACCTTCGACATCACACCTTCGTCCAGGGCTTGCGACAGACTGTGTAGCCTCAGACCCTCAGGTTTCGTTCATGGCGTCACTTGCTGATCCACATTTATTGAGCACCTACTGTGTGCCAGGATGATAAGAGTTCAAGGGCAGGGAAACGGAGAGGGGCTGTGCCGATGCACGGGTCCTTTAAGACCTCCTCCTGAAGCACCTCCGGAGACCAGTCCTTCATGATCTTCATGTTAGTCCATTGCACTCTGGGCTTGAAACGGCTGCCTGATGGCAGCGTGGCAGTGTGCTCAAGAAAGTCACTCACATGTGAGTCATGGCTGTGAGACCTTAGGCAAATCACTTCCAAGGGCTGAGCCTGCATTTCTTCTTCTGTGAAATGAGATAATAGCAGTATTAGCCACATACGGGAATGGGGGTGAAATTAGGTGATGAGTACAGCGTAAAACCTTTACTATGTAACACATTAAACAATGTCTCTTGTCGTTTGCTGGTACAGCGATGGGACTGTGAGATCCCACCAGGAACCCCTAAATGTTCCAGTGTGCCAAGCGTGGGGGCCAGTCTCAAGAGCAGGGTGCAGGAAGCCAAACTGTCTTCTGGGAGCTTGCAGGCCAGGGTGGACAGAGGGGCTGTGTGTGGCACAGGCTCAGCTCATCCGGGCAGCTCCAGGAGAAGGGTCCTTGAAGGATGTGGATGAGTAGGGAGGGGCCTGGGCTGGCCGGAATGGAGGGGCGGTCAGTGTCCAGATGGCCTGACTTCACCACGCTGGTTCCCAAACCAGCTCAGAGAGGGCTTTCAGCACTCATATCCCATGAGAGTTGTGTAGTAGGTGTGAGGCCAGCACACTACCTGCCCCTGTGTCTCAGGGCTTCTGTCTCTGGTGCCTGTTGAATGCCATCTCTGATACATGTAGAGGACAACTTGCCGGGACCTACCTGTTCCCCTGGACTCTCAGAGCCAGGCCAGGTTGACACTGCCAGACACCGGGCATGGACAGGCTAGGAGAAGCAAAGGAGAATAGAACCAGATTCCCAGGTCTTCTATGTTGCTGGTCATGGGAAAGCAACTGTTTACCTACACCCTCCCCACTCCCCACAGCAAGTTCCCTCTTCTGACTGGAGCAGGGATGGCTGGAAGGACAGGCGCATCGAGCTAAAGGGTGACTGGAGGTTTAAACAACGATGCTGAGCTGAGCAGGACCAGACCCAGGACTGTACTAGGACCTGCGAGGAGTCTGTGTACCAAGAGCAAGCCAGGAAGGCAAAGGAGGCAGGAGAGAAAGGGAGGCAGAGGGAGGATGGAGAGGCGGCACATGGGGGCTCCGCACTGGCCTCCCTCCTGCCCTTCCCTCACCGCTGCCCACTCTAAGCCTGGCCCTCCAGGTGCTCACAGCCCCAAGAGGGAGGCAGGTATGCACACAGACAGGGATGAGCCAGCATATGAAGTGGCGGTTTACGATGGCCCAAGAGTGGGGACGGGAGGTGGACCTCAGGGAGAGAGGCACGCAGCAGGGGAGACTTGTCTGCGCATCAGAAGTAGACATAGGAGTTTCCTAGTAGACCCGATGGGGAGGACATTCCTTGCAGAGGGTCAGCATGAACAAGGGCCTGGAAACCCGAGGCCACATAGACCACTAAAGGAAGTACAAGGCGATTGTGTAGGACTGGATTAGCATTCACCAGCAGTGTCCTCAGCAACATTAGTTCTGGGAAATGTTAATCAAGGTTACATAAGACAACGGTTCTCCTGGTCAGATATATTTGGGACACATTGGACTAAATAATCAAAAGCACAGGTTTCAAGATGAACATATAAAAATCAACTGTATTTCCATACACCAACAAGGAACAAAAAGTGTAAAAAACAATTCCATTTACAGCTTCAAAAAGAATAAAATAGGAATAAACTTAACCAAGGGTGTGTAAAACTCATGCACTAGAAACTGCAAAACATTCTTGAAGAAGTTTAGAGAAGACTGAAGCAAACAGAAAGACATCCCATGTTCATGGACTGGAAGACAATATTGTGGGGAGTACAGTACTCCTTAAACTGATATACACATTCAGTGCAATCTCCTTCAAAGGAGGGCTTTTTGCAGTCACTGACAAGACGATCCTAAAACTTACATGAAAATGCAAGGGAACACTGGTGGGAATGCAAAATGGTACAGCCATCCTGGAAGACAGTTTGGCCGTTTCTTACAAAACTAAACATGCAGTTCAGCAATCCTGCTCTTTGGTATTTACCTCCAATAAATTGAAAGTTTATGTCCACATGAAAACCTGCACATAAATGTTTATAGCAGCTTTCTTCGTCATTGACATAAGTTGAAAGCGGCTAAGATGCCCTTCTGTCAGTGTGTAGATAAATAAACTATGACACATCCAGACAATGGAATATTTTTCAGTGCCCAAAATAAGCGAGTGATAAAGTCATTGAAAGACATGAAGGAATGTTAAATGCATATTACTAAGTGAAAGGAGCCAATCTGAGAAATAACATACCGTGTGTTTTCAAATATATGACATTCTCATTTGGGATAAACTGTAGAAACAGTAATATCCGGGGAGGGGAAGGTGATATTACTCCCCATATGGCAGGGGGTGTACACCCCCTGTGATATGGTCTGTAACATCTGAGGGGAAAGGGTGATATTACTTCCAATATAATGTGAGGGTGTACACCCTCTGTGAAATGGTTTGTGATGTCCGAGGGGAAGAGAGTGATATTACTCTCCATGTAACAGGAGGTGTACACCCCCCTGTGATATGGACCCTAATATCCAGGAAAGGGAAGGGTTATATTACTCCCCACACAGCCAGGGGTATACAACCCCCTGTGATATGGTCCATAATATCCCAGAGTGGGGAGGGTGATATTACTCCCCATATGGCAGGGGGGGTACTGTGATATGGTTTGTAATATCCAGGGAAGGGGAGGATGATATGGCAGAGGGTGTACATCCCCCAGTGATATGGTTTGTAATATCCAGGGGGAGAGGGTGACATTATGCCCCACATGGTGGAGGGTATGCACCCCCCTATGATATGGTCCATAATATCCAGGGGGGAGGGGGTGATATTACTCCCCATATGGTGGGGTGTGTACACCTCCCTGTGATATGGTCCATAATATCCAGAGGGAAGAGAGTGCTATTACTGCCCCTATGGCAGGGAGTGTACACCTCCCCGTGATATGGTTTGTACTATCCAGCAGGGGAGAGAATGATTTTACTTCCTATATGGTGGAGGAGTGTACACCCCACTGTGATATGGTCCTTAATATCACATAATATCCAGGGGGTAAAGAGGACGATATTACTTCCCAAATTGCAGGGGATGTACACCATGCTGTGATATGGTTGGAAATATCCCGGGGGAAGAGTGTGATATTACTCCCCATATCTCGGTGCGTGTGATATAGTTGGGAATGTCTGGAGGAAGAGGGTGATATTACTACCTATTTTGCTGGGGTGTGCACCCCCCTGTAATATGGTTTGTAATATCCAAGGGGGAGAGGGTGATATCCCTCCTCGTATCTGGGGGGTGTGATATGGTTCATAATATCCAGGAAGGAGAGGGTGATATTACTCCCCATATCTCCAGGGGTGTATACCCTCCTGTGACATGGTAGGTAATATCCAGAGACAAAGAGGGTGATATTACTCTCAATATCGTAAACACTCCATGTGCACACCCTCTGTGATACTGTTCGTAATATCCAGGGTGGGAGAGGGTGACATTACCCCCAGTGTCACAGTGCGTGTACACCCCTTTGTCATATTGCTCGTGATATCCGGGGGGGAGAGACCTAAGCGTCAGGACTGAGGCTGGGGAAGGCCAGGCTGCTGGGGCCAGAGGCGGGAGAGAGTTGGGTTAGTCCCTATTCAGGCACCTGGATCTTCTACGGTGATTGACATGGTTACCTTTTCCTTGATGTTTGCGGTTGGCAAGTGTCCATAGCAGATCCTGACCAGGCCTCTGAGAGAGTGAGTGGCAGTCTGAAGGAACTCCTCAGGTCTATGCCTGGGACTGGCTCAGGGCCACTGCCACCACATTCAGTGGCCAAAGCCAGTCTAGATTCAAGGGATGGAGAAACTGACTCCATGTCTTAGTGGACTGAGCTGCAAAGTGACCTTGGAAAGGGGTAGCTACAGGGAGCTGTGGAGCCACTGGTGACTGATCTACAATGAGGCACTTCCAAGTCATTCTGCAACGAACACCATTCTCTCCCATCAGGCTGGTATTTCTGCAGACGGCGAAGGAGAAACGAGGGGGTGCTAAGGCTCTTGCCTTCTTGAGGAATGATGCAATTAACTGCAAAATTGTCCCCAAAAGTTTGTATCAATGCCCACTGCCACCAACCCCAAAGCAGATAAACGGAGAGGGATGACAAACATTTACAGAGCCTTCCTGTCTCAACTGATTCACCCCAGGAGCTGTGACTGACACTTGCCAACCTCAAAAGGCTGAGGAAAAGTAATCACGACAATCACTGTAGAAGACGCAGAGAACCTTCCCAAGGGCTAATCCAGCTCCCTCCCGCCTCCGGCCCCAGCAGCCTCAGCCCTGACGTGGAGGTGTCTGACCCGTGTTGAGATCACTTTTGTGTATGTTGTGAGGAAGCGGGTCCAGCTTCACTCTTTCACACACGACACCCGGTCATCCCAGCGTCGCTGTCAGAAAGCCTGCCCTTTCTCCCACTGGAAGGCCTTGCCTCTTGATGACAGTCAATGGACCGTCACGTGAGTTCCTTTCGGGACTCCTGTTTCTACTCCGTGGACCCATGAGGACAAGCCCAAGCTGGCCCGCTGTAGGATGACAGACCATGAGAAAAAGAAGAGGGCCATCCCAAGTGAGCCTGTTCTAGACCAGCAGCCCCGGTCAGTCTTCCTGCTGACCACCGACGTGTGAGGGAGCCCACCCGGGAGCCAGCCCAGCCAGGCCCGGCCCAGCCTGCGGCTGCCCCACTGACTTGCAGACTTGCAAGCGTAATAAACGCTTGCTTTAAGACGCTAAGCTTTGGGTTGTCAGGTAACCGTTATTTATGGTGCCAGAAGACAGATACAGCCCCAAACTGAGATGGCCCAGGTGTCCCTCCGTGTGGGGCTGGTGGTCCTGAAGAACAAAGGAACACCCTGTGGCCGTTTAAAAATGAGATTGATCCTTGTGTGCCGACCTGGAAGATGTCCATGATATATTGGTGAGGGAGAAAAGCAAGTGGCCGATCAATGTGTATGCCATGACCTGATTTTTGTTTTTTAAAAAAGTCTGTGTATAAGAGCATATAGAACAGGACACCTCGGAAAAAGCTGGCAATGATATACAGTGAAATATTCACAGGGGTGGCCTCCAGGGGAGACAAGAGGGAGTTTGATGTTTTTTGCTTTCTTCGTTGTAATTTTTTTAAAAATGAGGATGATTTGGAAGAAAAGCAGTGTTTTCAAAGATGTATGTGTTGAAATGGAGGCCAGCTGCCCACACAGGGATCTCCAGCTTTTTCTCTTCTGCCCCGGCTTCCTGGTTCTGCCTTGACTCCTGGCCCAAGCCCACCCTCTCTTGCTGCAAATCCCACAGCCTAGACTCCCCACACCCCTGTAAACTCCTCGATGGCTCTGCCATCACTACACATCCCTCAAGCCTTTAGGGCTTCACCTTCAATATTAGAGCAGGGAGAGCCTTTAGGATCAAGTCTCACCTTTTCAAGGCACAGATAGGGGGAAACTGAGGCACAGAGGAGGGAGGGATACACTGGAGGCTTCTGTGAGGCCGCAACGGATCTAAGGTGAGATGCGGGGGTCCTGAAGACCTGGCCCCATCTTGGGCACCCAAGGCCGCCCCCTCCCAGGACAGACCTCTGCTGGACCCCATGTCCCTCGGAGGGGGCCTGGAGGATGAGGGACAAGCTTTGTCCCTCTGGGGAGGAGGTACTGTGAGGGACAGAGGTACTGTGAGGGAGAGTAAAAGGGACAGAGGCAAAGAGGAGGAGGGATAGGGTGGGGTGGGCACCAGTGCCAGCCTCAGCCCAGAGCCTCCGGCAGCAGCCAGATAATAAGCAGGAATAATAGAGGAGAGAGAGCGAAATGTCACACACGCTTCAGTGCCATTGGCCACTAGAGAAGGGAAATAGCACAGAATTAGGCCAGCCTTTGTTTGCCTTTGTGGAGGGGGAGCCTGAGGGGTCTTGGCTATGGTGGGGGGAACTGTGGCTCTGGGGATGGGCCTGTTTCCCTGGGGGAGGGGCAACGGGAGGAGGATTTCACAGCTGGGGCTCTGGGACCCTTGGACCTCCCACTCCCCAGTCACTGGGCCTGATGTGACTCAGAGGGGGTGATGGGAATGGGGACAGGGAAGGGATGGGACTTGTTCTACTCCGAGACACCAAGCTCAGAGGCCTCCTCGCTAAACTGCCTTTGCTGTTGTTTGTTTATATTTCCCTAGTTATTACCCAAGTCACAGAAACACCGGGTAATAGCTGTAAAATTACACACTCGCAGCTAATTCGGGTGCGACTCTTGGCATAGCAGCCGCGTTTTAAGGAGAAATAAACAAGGCCTGAAATAAAAGTCGTCAGGAATACAAATCTGCAGCAATGAGGCTGGCTCCCCGTCCCCACGCGGCAGCCAGCGCGCGTCACCCCCCCACCCATGCGCCCATGCGCGCTCACACGCACTGGCCCGTGAGCCCACCCCAGCCCTTCCCATCCAGTCCTTCTGCACCCTGACCCCGCTGCCCGCAGAGCAGCCGGGGGGCTCTTTCCACTGTCTGCCCCTCCAACCCAGAGCCGTGGCTCAAGCAGGGCTGGGTCCTTGTCTTTGCAGGTCCAGGCTGCCCTCCCTGTCCTGGCTCCCGTCTTCTGTGGGTGCCCTCATTCCACTCTCTTCTGGCCAAGGAGGCTCTAAACAACAGCTCACCATTCATTCATCCATATATTCATTCATTCAAGTGTTTCTTGAACAACGACTTTGTGCCAGGTACGGCGCTCTAGTGATCGGTAAAACACAGACATAGGTTTCTTCTCAGGACTAACATCTGGTCCAAGAGACGGATATTAGACAAATAAATACATGAATAAATATGTAATAAGTTAGGACATGTGCTCTAAAGGAAGAGTGTAGAATGAAAGAGAAAGGGAAGAGCTTTTGGGGCTTCGGGAAAGCCCTCTTTTAGGGGAGAGGAAAGGCCTGAGTTGAGGCCTGAAGTGGGAGCTTGCTGGGGGCAGAGCAGGGATACTCCAGGTGGAGGGATCAGCCTACGATTGTTCAAAGACCTGGAGGCAGCGTGGCTAGGGTGGCTGGCAGGCAGGGAGCTTCGGTGGGGGGGTGGTGGTTGGTGGTGAACTGGCCCAGAGAGCCTCTCAGGTGCTATCAGCCGCCTTAGGAGCTGGGAAGGATTATGAGATTTCAAGGGAGGGGTGGTGGCGAAATGAGATCTGATTTATGGCTTTGGAAGATCTCCCTGCGTGGGTGGAAGAAGCTTGCAGAGGAGTGAGGGTCGTGAGAAGCTGCGGGAGGCTGCCGTGCTCATTCTGGGGAGAGATGACAGCAGCCTGGGACAGGACGGTGGCAATGGGGACAGAGAGAAAGAGAGGGGTTGAGAGACATCCTAAAGGCAGACAGGACTTGGAATTTGGGGTGAGGAAGAAGAAGGAGTTGATGGGGGGCCGGTGGATAGAGGCGCATGTCCTGAGATGGGGGACAGTGCAGGAGTGCAGGCTTGGGACTGTGTGAGGCACGAAGAGGGGTGTGTGAGGCCCCGCAAGACACAAGGCTGCCTGTGAAGACGGAGAGAAGAGAAGGTGTTTGGACATGTGTGACTTCCAGCTTGGACTCTCTGTGACCGCACTTCCCTCCCTGCTGTCACTCATAAAATAAGAAGAAAAGTTGTAACCACAGTTTGCTGAGGATGAAACGAGCAGTGTGAGATGTCATCCCATTGCACCCTCTGGGCTCTCCCCGGTGCGCACACAGTGGGGCCGTGGTCGGTCCTGGAGGGAGGCAGGGCTGGAGCAGCCCCGCCTGTCCGTGTGGATACCGCCCTTGGGATGTGTCAAGGCCAAGGGCCTGTGGCCTGGGAGGTTTTGGGGAGGGGTGCTCCACATAGCAGATGGAACCCCAGCGAGACTGCGGAGCTCCCCCCAGAGATGGGAGAGCTGAGGGCTGACAGGGTGGGTGCAGGAAGAGGGCAGAGAAGAAGATCATGGGCTGGACAGGGTCACAGCAGGGCGGCAGGTAGGTAGGCCGGGAGTTGGGCCAGGCCACAAGGGGGTCTCCTATTTCTGCCAGGCATGCCTGGGCTGCAGAAACTAATTAGCACAGAACAATGTCCTAAGGAGGCCCTCTGACTCCAGCTCACCCCCACACCATGTGGTGTAAGGGAGTGTGGGCATGTGAGCACGTGCTAGAGGTGGGGTGCAGGGCTCCCTCCTTTCTCCACTTCTCCTCTCCCCTTGAGACACCTGGGGGCAGGCGGAGGACTCGGAGCTGGGCAGCAGGAGGCCCTGGTTTGCCAGAGTCCCCAACTCTGCCCCGTCCCAGGCTCCTGTCTGAGAATTTGAGGAGCCTCCACGCTCCGTTGTGCCCCCTGCTTGTCCACCAGTGGGTGTTGAAGGACGTTTTGCTCACAGGCATGTACCTTCCATGTTCCTGTGTACTTGGGCACATATGGAAACACACACAGACGTGCACAATGTGTTTGTGCATGTCTGTTCAGGCTGGCATATGTGTGTGCACATACAGGTGTGAGACCACAGGGGAAGGGGCTGGGCCTGCAGCTGAAGTGGTGAGTAGCAGCCTTCGAAGCCTAAGCTCAGCCCCCTCCCTTAGGGAACTCCCACCCAGCTCCCCCCAGTACATGCTCCTCTGTCCGCATGTTCCTGCAGCTGGAATTGCAACCACTGTGCTGAGGCTGAGCCACGGCGCTCTCTGCAGGCCCCAGACTGACCACCAGCTGCTCTGGAAGAGGCAGAAGCTCCTTCTTGTCTTTGTCAGGCTGGGCCCTAGGAAGCCTGCTGTGCACAGCAGCAATGAGGAAGCTGAGTTATGCTGCGGCCGAGGCCCGAGGGTGAGAAGGACCTGCTGGTGAGAAGCTGCTGGTGCTTCGGGGCGAGTCTCTGTGCTGGCCTGAGGCTGCTGAGGAAGCTGCATTCTTCAGTAACACCTAGCGAGGTCCTGAGGACCGGGACAGAGTCTGGCTCCAGCCTCCTTGTCTCTTGGCAGAGCTCTGGGGGAGGACAGGCTGCTGGTGAAGTGACCTTCTCATCACCAGGGACATCTGGATAAAGGGGGGCTTGCCAGGCACTGGGGAATGAAGTTTGGTGTAAACATCATAAACTGATCTAGGTTCCAGGACCAGCCTTGCCACCGACACGCCCTTCGATGCTGGATAATCACCCTCGGGACTGGGTAACTCCCGAGGACCTGTGTGGCTCTAATGCTGTGTTAGCGAGATCGAGGCTGAGGCAGGCAACCCTGAGCCGTGAAGACCAACTCGGCAGCATGGGTTGGGTGCAAGGAATTCCGGGGACACAGTGGGGGTAAAGAGTCATGGCCCCCACCTGTCACCAATGCAGCCGTATGACCCTGCCATTGCTCCACAACTGCAGTGTGGAGAGGCTCTCCAGAAAACACTCAGGATTGCTGAACATCAGGGCGCTCCTCTGAGCTCTGCCTTCCACCGTTCGCAGGCCTTCGGGGAGAGAGGCGCGCAGTCACAAGCCAAAGGCAGTGATGGCTTGGCAGACAGCTGGATCTCCCCTGCCCCCAGCTGGTTGCCCGCAGGCCGGGCCTGGTTTTATACCCTCCTCAGTTCCCCACAGCACTGGGACAGGACCGGGGAGACAGTGGCCCCAGAGGCAGTTTAAACATTTTTTATTATTTTGGAAAGAGATTACATTCACGTGTTTCAAAATCCAAACAAGACAACACGGCACAGAGTAAGAAGCCTCCCTCCCTCCTCTGTGACCCTGCTTTTCGGTTGCTGTGGGTGCTTTCAGAGCTCCTTTTGCTTTCAAAACCAAACGGGCAGCCTCTGAATGGATGGTCAAGTGGCTCTGAGGCCGCCTCGCTGTGTGAGGGCCGGGCCTTCTGTCCCTGTCCACCCTCAAACCCAGGCGGCAGCCGCCGCACGGTGAGCAGCCACTGGACACTCGCAAACATTTATGAAACACTGATGGAGTCCCTCAGTCCAGAGTTGTAGCTTCCATGGAATGTGGTTTTATTGGCCAGAAAGTCAGTATTTTCCCTGGGCCACCGCAGAGATGCACAGACTTCTGTGTTGCCTCTGGCCCCGTGGAACTGGCCGCCCTGCCTGGTCAGCTTCCTGCTGGTGGATCATGACTTTTCCGCGCAGGGAGTTGGTAGCGAAGGACTCAGAGAAGCCAAACCTCAGGGCTGGAGCAGAAGCTCGGGGTGAGGCAAAAGTTCTGTGCAGACTCACTGGGAGTCTTGGGCAAATCCGTTTCCCTCCCTGAGCCTCGGTTACTCAATCTGAAAATGAAAGGTCTGGCCCGTCACTGGGTTCCGCTGACACTTGTTACACAAGGGGAGTCTCCCGGGCTTTCCAGACTGGGGGGCTCCTCAGAGCAGGCTGGGTCTCCTTTTCCTCCTTTATCACCCCCAACACCCCACACATAGGACAGAACTTGGCATTGGGCCTTTTATTCCTCATAGTACAACAGATTCATAGCTTCGTTATTCTGGGAAGAAACCGTTTCCATGGGATCTAAGGGGGCCATGGCCTGAGAGCCAGGACCCGAGGCCTCATCCCAGCTTGTCCCTGGCTCCTGGCTTCTTGCTGGGGCCTGAGGGAGCAGCTGTTACAAAGCTGATGGGGAGAGGGATGGCCCCAGAGCATGGCTGATGGAAGGTTGTGAAAACAGAGCTGACGTTTCCATAACCCGAAGGTCAGAATGAGGGCAGCAGTGAGAACTAATGAGCTTGGCTGTGATGAGGTGTGGGCAAGGGAGCTGGAGGAGAGAGGCAGCCGAGAGGAGCCAGGCAGGGGGCCCACCTGGCACCAGGGAGCTGTGGTCAGGCCTCCAGACCCCCATGCAGCCTTCTGAAATGTGTGTGTGTGCATTTAATTTTATGATCTTAGGATCTTAAAAATATTTACACGTGTATTCAGGTAATCCACAAATAAATTTTCACCACAAAAACTCAACCAACCAGCACACCGCACAGGAGCCTCCCTGTCCTGGGGGCACCCTCCACCTTTCCCCATCACTGGCAGCTTCACACACGCCTGCAGACCTCCCCCCCGTGTATCATATTAACATACAGAGTCCCGGCCGGGCACAGGGGCTCACGCCTGCAATCCCAGCACTTTGGGAGGCCAAGGTGGGCGGATCATTTGAGGTCAGGAGTTTGGGACATGGTGAAACCCCGTCTCTACTACAAATACAAAAATTAGCCAGGTCTGGTGGTGTCTGCCTGTAATCCCAGCTACTCAGGAGGCTGAGGAAGGATTGCTTGAACTTGGGAGGCCGACGTTGCAGTGAGCCAAGATCGCACCACTGCACTCCAGCCTGGGTGACAGAGCAAGACTCTGTCTCAAAAACAAATAAACAAACAAAACCATACAAAATACCTACAAGTGCACAGATAGGGTGTTTTTTCAGTAACATAAATAGGATCTCAGGCTACATCATGCTCTGGAATTTGCCTGTTCGCATATGTTTGGGAAAACCAACCCACATTAAACATAAATCTACCTTACTCCTTTTAACTGCTTCGAGGTATTTTTGTGCACATTTTTTTGGGCTTCAGTTCTTTTAACCATTTCCCCATGAATGGACATTGGAGTTGTTACTGGGTTTTGCTATGACAAATGGTGGGGCTGTGAACGTCCTTGATGATCCTGTCTTCTTGGCCCAGCTCAGACGTTCCCTCAGCCCCCAGGTGCATGGGCCCACCTGGACAAAGGACAGCGTCTGATCCATACGCTCCCCGAGTAGGAAGGGGCTGAGGCCTGCCCCCCGCCCCCCCGGGGGAGGAGCAGAATGCTGAGCCCAACAGCTGATGCAGGCATGGTGGCGTTTCGGGCTGTGAGATGCCAGTGGTGGGATCTTCTTCCCCCTCACATCATGCCATGTCTCTAACCACCCACTCTCTCCGGTTCTTGCCCAGGGCAGCCTCAGAGGACAAGTCTTGAGCACCCATGGGTGGATATGGCACCACTGGCTGAACACCGCATTGGTCCGAGGGGAGCGTGGGGCTTGCCTGGGACGTACGTGATGGGCACCCTCCAAGGTCACAGCCAGGGCAGGGGGCAGGCAGTTCACCTTCTCTGAGTGCTTGCTCCGTGCTGGGCACTGTGCCAGGGCATTTGGATACTATTTTACTTCAAGCCTGGGCAGTGGTGATGATTCTGTTTATAGGCACTGGTCGTGCAGCCCAGAGAGATGAGTGACTTGCCCCAGGCCACACAGCTGCTTTGCCTGACTGCAAGTCCAAGGCCTCTCATCTTCCGTGGCTGCCTCCCTTTGGGCCTTTGGCCCCCTGCCTGCTGAAGCCAGCGTTAGAGCCCAGCAGGCCCCTTGTCACCCTGGAGGCTGCCAGGGGAGGGGTTAGTGATGACGGACCGGCTAGGACCCTTGGGCTGCCCAGACTCATCCCATTGTGGTGTCACTCGGTGTAACAAGAAGCATCCCCCAGGATCTGGACTGGCGTCGGAGTGGTGTGGCACCCAGGTAGAGTTGAGCCAATGGGTCCACGTCCGGCTTTGGGGTCAAAGGGCAAGGAGAATGGCCAGAGACCCTGTTGGTGGGGTATGAAAAGTCAAGGCCTTTCTTTGACTCTCCGTGTTAGGGCAGAATCTAGGGCGTTCTTCAGATTTTCCAAAGTATCTGGGGCCCTAAAAGAGGTTCCAGCTGTGTGGACTAAGGCATATTCTCTGGTGCAGAGAGAAGACGGTTCGGGCCGCACCTCTACCCTGACTCAGCGCGCACCGCTATGCTGTCAGGGGCTGCACACCGACAGCTCTCAGGGCCTTCCTGGAAGCAGTGGCTGTTTCTACCCTTTCCACTCCAGGGCAGCATCCCGGGAGGCCCAAGTCGGGGCTCCTGGGAGGGTCCCTGGGCTCTGAGGGACAGAAGAACATGCGAGCTGGAAGCCGTCTTGGGGAGCAGGAGGCGTGAGAGCAGTGGGAGGGTGGCACCAGGATAAGTCTCTTATTCCTCTCTCTCTGTCTCTCTGTTTTCCACCAATGGCACTTGGCAGGGAGGAAGAATCCAGACGTGGTTCGCTGGGCTCTGAGGATCGGGCACCGGGACAGCTGTCCAGGCTTAGGGGGCCCCGACTCCCCTGCTGCCCTCCCTCAGGCCCCAGATCTAATTGGACCTCTGGGGGGTGACCCTCTCTGTGCTGGCGGGGATGTGTTCTGGTGGGAGCAAGCTCTGCCCTGTTCTCAGAGAGTTCTGGCCAGGTTTGGTGGACAAATTCCAGACCAAGCCATAGGATTTGGACTCTGGGGTGACAGGGGTTCAAGAAAGAGAAGCAGGAAGCAGCGCTGAGCATCAGTCAGTGAATGTGGTGGCAGATGCCTTTAGCATCGCAAAGTCAGGGCAGGCTTCCTGGAGGAGGAGGAGGGAGACTGCACTGAACAGGTGTCTGAAGCTTGTGCCCTGACCCCAAGCATACCCGGGTAAACCCCCATCATGTCACTTACAGGACATGCCACTATGAACAAGGGACTTTGCCGCTCTGCTCCACAGTCTCCTTGTCTATGAAATGGGAGTGATAATAGATTCGAACCCAGAGGGCTGTTGTGAGGATTCCAGGCGTTTATAATGGTGCCTGGCGCAAAGCAATTGCTCAACAAAGATGAGCCCCTGGGTTGCTATTTCCATCAGTGTGATTAGAGGATCGGACGAATGTGGAACGGTGGAGGAAGGAGGGGCAGGCAGTCCTGGCGGCTGCTGAGGTGGGACGCACAGCACCGGGGCTGGAGGAATCTCGGGAGCCTCCACCTCTCCCAGGACACGGAGGCAGCACAGGCTTCGAAGGTGCTGAATTCTCTAGGGCCCCACCCGGCACGCAGACTCTGGGACCAAACTTTGCCAGCTTTTAGCCCCAAGTTCTCTAATGACTGACACCATCGGTTCTGGGTATGGTGAATGGATTGGGGAGAGCAGAGTCTGGGTCCCAGGGCAGAGTAGGAAGTAAGGGCATGGCCGCATATTGTGACCATGCAGACGACCCCCTCTCCCAGGCCACAAGAGGCGGGGCAGGTCCTTTCTAGCTCTGGGCCTCTCTTTCCTCATCTGTGCAATGGGAAGGTGTGGCTGGACCAGGTGACCAGAGAGGCCCCACTGTGAGTGGCTGTCTCTGGGCTGGCAGTCCAGGGCGGGAGCCAGACGTGGAGGACGGGTCGGGTCTGCCTTTGAGGAGGGACCCCACAGTGGAAGGGTGGGCAGAACCTGTCCGTGCCAGCTTGCTGCCTGGCAGGTGACGGCTCCTCCACTCCCTGAACAAGGCGAGGCTGACGGACGAGGAGGCTGCAGAGCCAGGCTGTCAGCAAGTGCCCCCTGCCACCTTTGCGTGACTAATTTGCATAACATTTGCACAAATCTGCATAATTTAGGAAGCAGCCAGCGCTCATCTTGGACAGTACAATTCGCTATGATTTTATGAGCTCTGAAGCGGCCCTTTCTTCTCCTGCCCGCAGCCCCTCCTGCCTTCCTTTGCTCTGAGTCCAGCCTGTCGGATCCTGTTGTCTGCCTTCCTCTCCGGGGCTGGGCCTCCCAGGCTTTCCCGGGTCCCCAGAGAGAGCCCTTCCGCCGCTGCTGAGCGGAGCTGCCTGTGAACAGTGACACTGGTCTCCGTCCAACCCTCCAAGGGGCCGTCACGAAGGAGGTTTGAGGACCCTGAGGAAGCTCTAGTGGTTCATCAGGAGTCGATCAGGCCGGAGTGACCGGAGCCTCTGACAGGGCATGGGGATGCAGGCATCTGGGCTCCTGTGAGGCTTTGTGCTTGACGCTGGTGAGGCTGGGAGAGCGCCCTGAGGCTCAAGAGGACAGGGCAGAGAGTGAGACTGCCTGGTCAAGCACGTGTCCCCAAAGGAGCCCACTCACAGGTTACCGTCAGCCCAGGCAGGTGTCCCACAGCAGTGCCACAGCGCTCTGTCCCTGCCCTTTCAATGCTTTTATTCTTAGATTAGTTAAGCCTGTCTGGGGTACAAGTAACATGAACTCAACGCCAAGTGGTTTAAGCGAAAGAAAAAATGAGAGAGGATTTACTGTCTAATGTAACTGAGAAATCCAGGGGTGCACAGACTTCAGGTGCAGCTGGATCTAGCGGCTCAAACACTATCATGAGTGTTTATACCACTGTTGTCTCTATCTTTCTACCCTGCTTTCCTCAGTGGCAGCTTGAACTGGTTCCCTCCCTGCCATGGCCCCTGGAAATGCTAGTTTTATGTCCCACTGGCTCCAAGTCCAGGAGAATCAGAACTTCTTCACAGCAGCTGCAGATGAAGTCCAGAATTCGGTGGTACTGATTTAGCTTGAGCCGTGTGCCCAAAGCTGAACCAAGCATTGTGATCAGAAGCATGTGGCCCTTTCAGTGGTCAAGCCCATGTCACATGCCCACCCTTAGGGGCAGGGAAAGAATTGAAGGAAGGGGGAGATTCCTTGGGAAATATCAGGGACTCCTCCCAGAAGACAAGGAAGTAGAGAACTGAGCAGGCGAGCCCAGCTGGCCATGCAGGCCCTTCGGTGGATGAATCTGTACCAACTCCAAGCACAGAGATCTAGAGATTGGGAAGGGAGAGGTTTGCGAGGACTGATGAGCTGACGGATGACACACGGTGGGTGCCTGGCGATGGGAACTCTCTTCCTTCTGTGAACAAAGGCAGGGCTTGGGTGAGATTTGAACCCAGCCCCACAGTTCCTGGGCACTCGGAGGGGAAGAGTGCTATGACTCCCAGTGATACAGAGCCCTGAGCCATCCACCTCTGAAAAACAAAGACAATGTGCAGAAAAGACAGCGGTGGCCCCACTGGGGTAAGATGGGGAGGCGCTGGAGTTGAGCTCTAAAGGAGGGTAGGCAAGGGCACCCAGAGTTTCCTTCCAACAAAGGCTGAGCAAGCCTGGCCCTGTTTTTAGCCAGGGAGGCTGAGAGGAAGGGACTCATTACAGACACAAGAAACCCCACTTTAGCAGAATCCCTCGTCCACGCCGGCCCTCCATCCCATCCTATTGGAGGCCGGAACTGCTGAGTCTGCGCTCCTGCCTCCCACCTCCAACAAGCTCAGCACTTTCCCCGCTCACTCAGGTCCCTGGCTGCGCAGTCCAGGATGGAGGCTGCAGCTCAGGCCCGGAGCTCCCCGCCCTGCCCACACCCTGTGCTGCCCGGCTTCATGTGGGGCCCGCAGAGCCGGGCTCCTTCTCATCGGGATTCTGCTCCAGGGAAGGACCAACACTTACCAGGCACTCACGAGCAGCCAGGTGCTGGGTAAGGGCTTTCTCTCATTAATTAACTCCGGAGAAAGACAGGGTTATCTCCCTGCTTTGCAAAGGAAGAGCCTAAGACCCAGAGAGCTTGAGCAAGTGGCTTAATGTGGCACAACTAGCAAATGGCGGTGGGGTGTGAACCCAAGACTGCAGACCCTGGGTGCTTTATGTCGCAGCCTGTCCCTTCCCTTCCCTGTGCCTCAGTCCCACTGTCTGTTCAATGGGCAGAGTATCACCTGCATGCCATGCTGCCAGAGGTATGGGAGGACCAAATAAGATTTTAGAAGACAAGGCTTCAGCAAACATCCTCTAAGCCAGAGCCCTGGTCCCCACTGCCAGGGCGGAGCAGGGGGAACCTCGAGCCTGCACCCCCAAAGATCTGGGCAGACAGAATGTGTGAAGGAACATGGACAGCCTTGCCTCCTGATGGAGGAGGGGGAGGAGGGAGGCAAGAGGGGAGAAGAGGGGAGGAGAGGGAGGGGGAACGGGGGGGAGGTGTAGGAGGGGGAGGGGGAGCAGGAGGGGGAGCAGGAGCGGGGGAGGAGGACAAGCCTGTAGGGGTTGAGACTGAGGCCTTTGCTGAGTACTCGGTGGAAGGCAGCTGTCCAGGCTGCAAGGAGCAGGCTCACGGCAACCACGTGTGCAGGATTTCAGCTGGGAGGGGAGAAAGGAAGGAGGGAAGATGGAAGAGAGCGAGGAGAGGCCTTTCTGATACCAGAGGAAACAGGGCATGCTTGGGTCAGAGCAGGAGCCACCCAGAGAGGGAAAGGGGACACCTCCTCATCTCCCAGTTACACAGCCCCTGCTGGTGGCTCTATGACCACTAACCACTGCCTGCTCACCACGGCCTCTGTGGTACTGGTGTTGTACCCATTTTATAGAGGGGAAAATAGAGGCTTACAGAAGCAAAGCCCTGTTGGTTCTCCCAGCCTGAGGGTGTTCGGTCTGGAGTTCACAGGTTCTGTTCCCTGCCTGCCCACCTGCTCTCTGTGGTTAGAGAGGCACAGGTCAAGGTCTTACTTTTTGTCCATTGTCACACTGTTCTCCCAGAGCTTGGGCCCTAAGCCATTCTTTGTGGGCTCTCAGGGCAGCAGGAAAGCTCACGTGTGTCATCACAGCCTCATACGTGACTGATGTTTCCATTGCCCCTGCCTTCCCACAGGGAAGGAAGAGTCAAGCTCAGGCCCAGAAACGTTCTAGCAGTTATTGCTGTCTCCAAGATGGCAGACTGCTTCTGAGGGTGGTGATCTCCCCAGCTCTCAGCATGTGCACGCAGAGGCTGCTGCTGCCCGGGCCGGGGCTGGTGCAGTCGGGATGGCTGCCCTGCGTGTGAGGTGTCCTGGCCCCCTCCGATGTCCTTCCGAACTCTTAGGGAGTTCCATGCCTCATGGAGGAACCTCCAGCAGGCAGGTGCTCAGCGTGGGTGTGTGTGAAGGCAGCCTCTGAGAGCCCCTCCAACGTCACTGTGCGGTGGGCTGCCTCCTCTCCACGCGCCTCTCCCTGCCCCAACTTCTCCCTGGATACAGGATGGGCAGATCCTCATAGAAACAGCCAATAGTCCCTTGTGAGAGACCACAGCAGCTGCCTAGAACAAGAGAGGGAGAGACCAGGGCCGGGGTGTGGAGCAGGGAGCCACCTCCCCCTCCAGGCCACACAGCTGGAGCCACGTGCTGCTCATTTGGGCAGCCGGCTCCTGCAGCCACTGGGTCTCCCTCGGAAGCTGCGAATCCCATCTCACGCCTGTGGTCTCCTGGGGGCTGGCTTCCGGAGGATCAGCCTTCCCACCCTCAGGAGACATTTGGGGTGCTTCCTGGCTTTGCCGACGGTTTCTGGTTCCAGGCTCCCGGTAGCTGTGGGAATTTCCTTCCAAGCCCTCGTCTCCACAGATACCAAGTTGCGGGCCGACTGGCGGTGGTTACCCAGCAACGTGGCAAATATTTGGGCCAGCCAGGCTGGTCCATGCCCCCATCCTTGATTTAGCAAGACCCCAGAAGCATGCGACCTTGCCGGCTTTGCCTACTTAGTAAAAATCATTCCACTCAGCAGAAACCTTTCCCCTGATCCCTTACTCCAGGGCTTTCTATTTGGGGACCTGGATGGGTAAGTGGAGAACTGGCAGAGATAAAGAGGGAGCAGGGAGAGAAGGCTGCAGGGGCCAGGGAAACGAGGAAGAAGGTGCTGTGGGGTGAGGAGGCCGGGCCCCCAAACCTCTAGCGGGTGGGAATGGCAGGCTGCACACACCGCTCAGGCAGGTGTGCCCCAGCTGACCCTCGTTTCAGGCCCTCAGGTCTATTCTGCCCCCGGGGCTCTGCCCCACATCTCAGCCCTGGGGCTGCAGCATCCCCACTCTATCCATCGCGCTGGAACCTGGCTCCTCCCTCCCCGCTCAGGAAGCATCTGTGTCCCAGTGGTCTTCACGCCGCACAGGAAGCATCTGTGTCCCAGTGGTCTTCACGCTGCACCCTAACTCTTGCCCCATTCCACCACGCCATGTCTCTCCCGGGGGCCTCAGTGGTCCAATTCAACCTGCACGCTGGACCCAGAGGCTGCTCTGAAATGCACATCTGGGCCCTCCGAGATCTGGTTTAGAGCCTCTAGGCTTTCCCGTGTCCCCTGCAGGCCCCCAGCTGGGAACCTGTGCCCTGCCCATCTCCCCAGTGCCTGCTCCCCCTCCACTCCAAAACCCCGATCCGGCCATTCGCAGTCGCCTACACCATGTTCCCCAGATCTCTAGGCCCTCACAGGGCTTTTCCCTTAGTACCACCCCCATTCCCCGCCCACCTCCCAACAGCAACCTGCTACTCCAGCGCCTTCTTGGGGATGCTCAGGTTGGGCCAGCTCTTCCGGCCTTCCTGGACTGACCCCTCTCAGCACTCCAACACTGAGCAGTGATTTTCCCTTCACTGATCTGTCTCACACCACCCAGGCTCCATCCACCATCACTAAGGAGCTCCTCCTGGCAGGGACCAGGGCTGCCAGCCCACACAGTGCCCTTGTGAGAATTAGAGCCCCCCCTTCTCCCGGTGGCCACAGCCCCACATTGAGGTGCAAGGCTTGACAAGTGGAGTATGGGCTGGACTTCAGCCCCTTCCCCCTCGGCCGGGCACAGTGATCCTGGAATGCACTCGTCTTGGCTGTGTCCCTGGGGCTGGCTGGCACAGAGCGGGCACTGGAGGAGTGGGCCCTGTCTCTCACGGTGGCCTGTGGTCTGGAGCCTTCTGCCCTAGCTGGTCGCAGTTCCCACAGCGGGTTTTGGATTACTTCTTGGTCTTGGGTGCTTTTAGCTCCATCTGTGGCAACAGGGTGCTCACATGGATGGGGCTTCCAGCCTGGCACCTGGCTGGGGTCTGCCTGGCGCTCTGTTCAGCCTCGAACATGCTGATTTCCCCAGGGACTGTACTGATTTCACTCCTGCTCTTAGTGACACTGTACAAACAAAAACCACGGTTGTGGGGTGGGGGGCGGGCACGGTGGCTTCGGCCTGTAATCCCAGCACTTTGGGAGGCCGATGGGGGAGGATCTCTTGAGTCCACGCATTCGAGACCAGCGTGGGCGGTATAGTGAGACTGGGTGTCTAAAAATACAATTAGATTCAATTCAAAAACCACTGTTGGAACTGAGACACTGGGGTGTCCCAGGTAGGGACAGTCTGGAAATAAGAACAGGAGAGGTGGCTGGAACCCGGGGCTGGGAGGGCAGGTGCGGGGCGGGGCTGCCATGACGTCCTGAGGCGCTCAGACTCACCCCTGCCCCAATCCTTCCCTGCATCAGGCTGCTGCTGCCTCTGAGGATTTTCCTGAGAAGAGTCAAAACTGGCACGTCCGTCCTGTCTCAGGCAGGAGCAGGTACCAGGCTCACTGGGGCTGGGAAAGGCACGGCAAGCCCCACACAGTCCAGCACCTGGCGGGGAGGAGGCTAACCCTCGAGGTTCTCGTTGCACTTGGAAAAAGCGGAAGTCCTCACAGCGGAAGTCCCTCATGGGCACATTGGTTCGGCTCCGTCTCCTCTCTGACCTCAGGGTTTATGCTCCCCTCCATCCCCTGAGCATCCCCATGAAGGAGCTGGGAGTAGCCAGGTCAATGTTGGGAGGTGGGTGGGGAGCAGGGGGTGGTGCCCAAGAAACAGCCCTGGCAAGGACCTGGAGGTCAGGGGAGCATGGTGTAGCTCACCCTGCCTCTCCCACGCTGGCCTCCTCTGTTCTTTCTGCACGCCAGGCCCACCTCAGGGCCTTTGCACTTTGAATTCCTGTGACCTCAGACCCTCTCGGCTGGCTCAGGCCCCCCAGAATCATGGCCTCACCCTCTTTGCATCCATACTCAAGGAACACCTTCTCAGTGGGGCTCTCCCTGCCCACTTCTTTAAATTATAGCCCTCCGAGGCCAGCACCCCCAAGTCCCTGCTGAATTGTTTTCCATAGCACCTATCACCATCTCAAATACAATTTGTGGATGGGGATGATGGCTCATGCCTGTAATCCCAGCAGTTTGGGAAGCCGAGGTGGGAAGATCTCTTGAGGCCAGGAGGTCCAGGCTGCAGTGAGCGTAGGTAGAATGAGTGAGGGCTTGTAGAATAAACGAAGGAATGGATAAATTACGGCAGTAATAATAACAGCAGCCGTCACGTTTGGGCACCGGAGCAGGAACTTTGCAGCTACTACTTCTTTGAATCCTCACATGCCTCATATGGTGAGAAAACTCAGGCTCAAGAGGTGAAATGACTTTCCCAAGGTCACCCGGCCAGTGGGGGACTGAGTCGGGCTAGTTGGAGCATGCGTCCCGGAATGTACCCATCGCATGGCTGCTACAGCAGGAAGGGGCTGCCTCCCAGGTCTGCCCGCAGCCATTGCCACCTGGAGACTGTCAGCTTTGGCCCTGAGACCCCAGTGCACCCCCGCAGACCCTGACATTCCTGACCCAGCCGTGGACCAGACGCTTGGACTGGGAGAGATATGTGAGTATCCACCTTTGCTCCTAAAGCCATGGACCCGCCCTGTTCTCTGTCCTCTGCAAGGCCCTTGGGCATTCTGGGGGCATCCAACATCTCATGGCTGGCCCACGTCCATGGGGCCAGTTTCCCACGATCATGACTTAAAAGGCATGGCATTAACCTCCCTTCCATGTGGCCTGTCCCCTACCGACCATTTCAGCAGCACATGAATTATTTTCCAGCTCAGCCTCTTTCTAAATCTACTTGTCACTAGCTCTTCTCCTGTTTGCCTCCCAGCCACTCAATCCCCACCATTCTCTGCCATCGCCTCCTCCAGCAGGGTCCCCAGGGAATGTTGTGTATGAAATTATTTTGTGAAATCCAATAAAAATTTTAATCAGGTCAACATCATTACAGGAAAAGGAAGTGATGGATCTCCTCTGACGCAGGAAAAATGTGCAGAAGCACAAAAGCCCACCAATCCGGCAATCCATGCCCTTGCGGGCACTCGCGGCCACGCTTGTACCACCCCGCTGCCGTGCACGGGTGCCCGGCACCTGCACACACACGTGCATGCCCACAGGGCTTCGCACATCACTGAACAAGCCCTGCCACCCTCGAGGTTCTAGTTTTGTCATCTGCACGATGGAGCCTTGATTGCTGAACAAGCCTCTCCTGCCAGCTGGGGAGACTCCGTAGCCTGGTGCCTGCTGGCAGCTGTGCCGTCGTCACTCGTTGCCGCCCACTGCTGAGAACTGTTACCTCAGAGCACAGGGAATTCCGTGTAATGCCCCAGCCCCTGCCCCAGCCCACCCCTAACACGAGTGAGGTATGGGGCAGTGGCACCAGGGGAGGCCCACACACTGTGTGTCTAGATATTTAAAGGTTATCAATCAAGCCAACAAATTGTTAAATAAAACATGTTCTGGCTTCCTCCCTTGCCAAGTAGCACCATGGAAGGCCAGGCTCAGCTATGGAATTCTTGGGAAGAACTGGCCCTCAGACCCCAGCCCCCAGCTTTGTGCCACCCTGAGGGGACAGGCACTCCAGCTGGCGAGGCCAAGCTCTGCCACACGTCCCCAGGACACCCCTCAGGCCTCGAGCGTGCACACTGGTGAGCCGAGGGAAGAAACCTGTCTTGGCAGAGTTCCAGGGTCCTCTAAAGTGCGGGGCTCGGGCAGGAGCCACCTCTCACCTGGGTTGAGTGTGGCTGATCACCCCCTGCCATGGGGGTGAATGGAGGGGAAGCAACAGAGGTCACTCCTGGGTACTGACAAGGCCTGTGCCTCCCACCCAGCGGCCAGTCTTTAGTCCCCTCTTCACCTGGACCTCCACATCGTCTTCTGCAGTGAGCGTGCAGCTGCATTTGAGGGATGCGTGCCAGCGAGACGTGACAGGAGCACAGACAGGCCAGAGTGGGCAGGAGGCTTCTCTGCATCCGCCAAGTGCTGTGAGCTTCCTCCTTCAGGGATGTGGGTGGGGAGGCAGGTGGAGACGGACACCAGCCAGGCACTCACGTTGGGGAGAGGACCAGGTCTGTGCAGCGGGGGGACCCCTCACCACTCTCCGGGGGTCTGTGGGTGCTCTCAGAGCCCTGCCGAAAGGATGCCTGAGGCTACCAGACCCCAGTGAGTGTCTTGCAGGTCCTGGAAGATGAAAGCGCCACTGTTGCCCTCTCACAAGGGGAGCCCTGAACGCAACTGAGGGGAGACAGCCTCGCTCTGATTCGCTTTCTGTCCATAGAAGGGGCAGTGACCCTGGCTGTGCTGGGGATTCTAGGCCAGTTGCAGGGCTGGCATCTCTGGTGTGAATAGGGTGGGGACAGAGAAGATAAGCCCCCACCAGTCTGGCGCCCCACTCTCAGCCCGGCCCCCACTCCTCCTGGCTGGAATCCAGGAAGCTGCGTAAACTCCACTGTCTGGCTCTCACCCTTCTGATATTTACAGAAGCCTCTCCCTCCTCTCCTTCCAGATGACATGTGAGCCTCCATCTGGGCCAGCAGCGGAGTCTTGAGGGCAGGGCCCGGAAGCTGCTTGGCCTGGCTCCCCTCAGGGGACCCCCCAGGCTGATGTGGAGGGGAAGTGGAGCAGAGCCAGAGGGCTTGGGGGGAGGCTGACACTCCATGGAGCCTCTCCTGGGCTCCTCCCCAGCCTCCCAGGTGAGGGGGCACTGACCCCTCAGCAGACCTGCCGTAACCCCCTCGGCTTCTTACCAGCACGTTCTTCCGCAGTCAGGACCCAGGACTGCTCCATGTTCTGCAAAACCCACCTCCCCTCCTCCTCGGCTTTGGCCCTGTGTCCTCTCTGACAGTCAGGGTTTGGGACGGGGAGGGGACAGGGCTTGCCCCAGGCTCCCGGGCAAAAGCTTGTAGGCTTCTGCCCACGTGCATGGTCTGAATGTTTGTGTCTCCCACAAACTCATAACATGGAGACTTAATCCCAAATGCAAGAGTATTAAGAGGTGAGATCCTTAGGAGGTGACGAGGTCATGAGGGCAGAGCCCTCACGAATGAGATTAGTGCCCTTTAAAAAAAGGTCCAAAGGAGCTCGTTTGCTCTTTCCACCATGTGAGGACTCTGAGAAGGAGTTCTTCATGAGGAACGGGCCCTCATCAGACGCTGAATCTGCCAGCACCTTGATCTTGGACTTCCCAGCCTCCAGAGCTGTGAGCAGTAAATGTCTCTTGTTTATGAGTCGCCAGTCTAAGGTATTTGGCTACAGCAGCCCCGAAGGACTGAGACCCCACGCATGAACAGTGGCACCAGACTTATGGCACTACTGGTGCAGAGCAAGGCCCAGGAGGAACTGTACCCTTCAGAGGACCAGATAACCATCTTAGTGGCCTCTGAATAAGCACAGAAGAATCATCACTGATGTTTCTGTTTATGGGCCTGGGGCTCTATTGGGGACTGTGGTCTGGGCAGTCATCCATGACCCTACCAACGGATTTTCTTTTCCCAAAGCTCAAAAACAGCCTTGAATAGTCAACAATCTTGACAAAGAAAGAAGCAACTCTTGACTGAGCTCCCACTACGGGCTGTGCACTGTGCTACTATTACCTCATTTAAAGTTCAAAGTAACCCTTTAAGGGAGTTGCTATTGTCTCTTAGTGAGGAGACTAAGGCTCAGAGGTTCTGTGACTTTTCAACAGTCGCTGTGTGGCGGATGCTGGAGGTCCCGCCCGTGCCCCGATGAGCCCCACAGTTGCTCACCCCACAGCTTCCCCCTGCAGGCGCCTGCGGTTCTTGCTGGAGGGCTACCTCCGGCCCCCAGAGCCAGCTCAGCCCATGGATGGGGTACCCCAGCCACGCCAGGAGCTGTCACTCCTGGAAGCAACCTCAACTGAGGCAGAGGGAGGTCGTGGACAGATACTCCAGCCTCCTCTAGGTCGGAGGGTAGCTCGGAGGCGTGCTCTTTACTGCCCCTCAGAGGCCCCCAGTGAGACTCAGCTCACTGGCCATGGTAGTGGCCTTCTCATTAAAGCAAGCTGTACTGGCCTCTGCCCCTTCTGTCTCACTTCCTCCTCCCCTCCCACTGCGTCCTGGGGTCACTTCCCAAATAAATTACCTGCACTCAAACCCTTGACTCAGGGTCTTTTTCTGGGGAAGCCAGCCTGAGCCCCCCCGACGTGTGGTAGGTGCCTGCTGGGACTGTGTCTCTGCAGGAGGGGACATTTGCAGTCCCACAGAAGCAAAGCCTGGGCTCTGATCTCATGCCTGCCGCAGGGGTCCCCATTTCCCTCAGGACAAAGTCTGCACTCCTGGGTGGGGGCCCCCTCTGGCTCCCACACTCTCTGCGCAACATCTGAGAACTCCTAGGCTGTGAGGCCCCCGTAGGCTGTGAGCCCCAGGAGGGTGGGGACAGGGACCTGGCCCCAGTGTGACACCTGCAGAAGCTCGGGACAAGGACGGGCTCCTGGAGTGAGTAAGGGTGCTGGCCGTGCTCCAGGAGCTCAGGACAAGGGCCTGGTCCCTTGGCTGGGATGACGGAATGCCTTTCCCATGACCAGCCCAAGGACGCTGCCGAAATGAAAAGACTCCAGTTGTGGAAACAACAATTTGGTGCTTGCTGTGATTATTGGAGCGTTGGTGCCACTCTCCTTTGCAATTTCAGTGAAAAGCCCTTTCAGTCAGAAGGGAATCTCTCAGTTCTGTGGCAAGGGGGCCTCAGGCTCTGCCAGGGCCAACCCCTTGCAAGTGGCAGGAGTCTGGGGGGAGGTGGCTCTGGGTGTGCCCGCCTGGAGGGGCAGAGAGAGCCGGGTGGAGGAGGGAGCAGGGTGGGGGAGGGGCAGGCTGGGGTAGAGAGCAGGGTCGGGGAGGGAGCAGGGTGGGAGAAGGAGCAGGGTTGGGGAGAGAGCAGGGTAGGGGAGGGAACAGAGTAGGGGAGGGAACAGGGTGGGGGAGAGAGCCGAGTCGGGGAGAGAGCAGGGTGGGGAAGGGAGCAGGGTGGCAGAGGGAACAGAGTAGGGGAGGGAACAGGGTGGGGGAGGGAGCAGGGTGGGGGAGGGAGCAGGATGGCAGGTGGAGGTAGGGGCTGCTGGAAAAGAGCTGCTGCGGGGAGGGGGAGGGCATTCGAGGGGCTCCCCCATGCCAGGTTCTTGGGGTATATGTGCCCCCAGAGGAGGGCGGAGTAGTGAGGAGACCCTGGGCCTGTCAACTATGGGGTCAGCTCTGCAGTGAGTTTGTAATGTCTTTTGAATGAAGGACAGAAGTCCCCCTCCCAGCCTGTCCTCTCCTGAGGTCTCCATCTCTCTCTGCAACACAACGGGCCTGAACTCAGTGACATTTTGGAAGGAGCACAAGGTTTGAAGTCTGTCTTCAAATCCTAACTCTGCTACTTACTGGTTTGTGACCTTGGCCTTAATTTTCTCATCCGCAGAATAGGAAGAGTAATAGCAAAATCTGATTCCCATGTCTGGTGAGCGGTACGGTTCGCTCTTTGATTCAACACAAATTTGCTGAGCTCTCTCTAGGTACGAAACAGACATAAATCCCTGCCCTCATGAAGTTTGTGAACTGGCGGGGGACAGTCAGTAAATCAGAGCGATAGGTAAAATCGATGATCCATCCGATGTTGATCAATGCTAAGGAGAAAAGGAGGCTGGGAAGAAGATGCTGAGTGGTGGCGGTGGTGGGCGGGCTGGATAGGAAGGGCCACACTGAGGAGATGACGTTTGAGCAGAAACCTGAAGATGGGGCCAGGGAGGAAGCCGTGGAGACTGCTGTGAAAACCAACCAGGTAGAAGAGGCAGTAGGTGCCCAGGCCCTGGTGGGCTCCTGGCAGCAGTCTGGGGACTGGAGTGCAGGGAGCTGGGAAGTGTCCGGAGCAGCAGCTGGAGAAGAAATGGAGTCTCGTGATCATGGGAGGACTTTGTCTTTTCCTGAGCGAGGTGGGAGGAGGCCTGATTTGTTTTGACAGACTGCTCTGCACTGTGGGGAAGATAGGGTGGAGGCGGGGAGATCACCAGGAGGCCGCTGTGATGACCTTGACCACAGAGGATGGTCGTCCGGGCGGGAAGAATGACGGCGGAGGACGGTGATGCCTGGTGGTAGCGAGGTCTTTCTGGGTCGCACGTGGACACGCCGCCACGTCATCAAAGCGCCACCTGGTTAGAACGTTACTCTGCTTTCGGTTGGTTTCCAGCCTTCTGGAAACATCGAGAACGTCTGTAGTCGGTGCTTGTAGGCCTTCAACACCTCCAATGTCTGCAAACCTTCTCACCTTAACCAAAAATACATTGCCTTCTATTTGTGAAAATTGAGACTGGGTTTTCTCCTAAAGTACCAAGAGAAAAGTGCCTTTTAAAATTAACTTTTCAGATAAGTTGATTTAAAGAGTAGTATAGATTATGTGATGGCTTGGCAAAAGTCATGAGGTGGGCCTTGAATGATGGCAGTTTGGGAATCTCTGGGCTAAAGTGGGGGCTCGTTTTCAGCTGTGCATCATGCCCGTGCCTCCCAGACACTGCTGTGCCAAGGCCCTGGGGTTCTCAGCCATGCTGTGTGCCTCCCAGGGTCTCCAGGCACCTACTGGCCCTTGAATCTGAAAATCACCTCCACAGACCAACCCTGCTCCACTGACCCCTCTTCCCATCCTGGTAACTCCCGGTGCTATTTCAGAGGCAGCTGAAAGATTAAGAGCTGGGAGATGGGGCTCCAGGCCCGACAATGCTGGCTCTGAAAGCAGGGGCTGGATCGCCCAGCTATGCCTTTGTAACAGGGCCCGAGACCTTTGCCACCTGCTCCAAAGGAGGGCCCTGGCGGGAGTGGGAGGGGAGGAGGCTGGGAGGAGTGTGATCGCCGTGGCTGCCATGCCCCTGAGCCAGCCTCCTGCTCTCACCTGCCCCCGGTCTTAGCTCTCTCTTCAGTCTCAACTTGCCCTTTCTCCACGTGCGGCCCGTAGATCATCCTTAAAGGTTGGCGTGAGCTAGGAGGGAGGGAGGCCAGGAGTGGAGCAGCCTGCAGGGACATCCCCAGGAAAGAGGTTTCCTTTGGCCCCAGTACAGTTGTCTGGTAGCTCCAATCAAGAAAGATGGATCTGGGCAGCCCCCCACCCAGCTCACAGCTAGCTGGGGCCCTCTCGCCCTGCTCAGTACAAGTACGGTCCTGCCAGATCAGCCTAGCCTGGGGCTGGTCATTCCAAGCAGGATTATTGTAGCAGCTCTGGCCACACTGCGCCCCCCATTCATTCTGTGCCGTTTGCTCACTGGGGTCCCATTCTGGCCACTGTCCTGCTGGGCGCTTCCCCTGGATCCCGAAGGCCTAGAGATCTGGATTCAGGGAGAGTGCACTGAGCCGAGCTCCTTCTACAACTCCAAGCAAGGCTCCGGGTGCTTCCACAGACAGCACCCTTTAAAAAAGACTCTTCCAGGACTCCAGGACTGTCAGCATCTCCACTGGACTCTGACCTGGCCAGAAAAGACAGGAGCGGCCTGGCCAAACTGCTGCTGCCTGCCTGTCCTTGCTGTCCGGCTAATGTCCCTGGGCCCAGCCCCTGGCCTCCCTCAGGGTCAAAGTCCCAGGGTGGTCCTTGATCCTCTGATGGATTCTACCTGGGATGCCCACATCCCGGAAGGACCAGGAGGACAGCTGCCCCCCAGGGGCATCCCCGTTGACTCCTCTCCCACTGTGTGAGTTTCCCCATGCCTGCCACTCCAGCCAGCCCCATTTCTAGCCCTGGCTCTGCCATCCACTTACTACATTACCTGGGGAGGGACAGGAGTGGGGATGGTCCCTGGACAGACGTGTCAGCTCAGAAACCCCAGGCTGACTGGCCTGGCTGCTCCAACCGTATTCTAGTCTTTGTCTGGGGCCAGCTCCAGCTAGTTACTGAAGTCCTGGACGGCTCCCTGGAATGCATCTTAACCAGATTTTGTAAACTACATGGGGAGGGAGGGGCGCTGTTCTTTCCTGGCCCTAGAACTTGACCTAGGAGGCTGGGTCGGCAGGGAGCAGGACTGCTCAGGGAGGCTGCCCTGCCAGCTACGTGCCCTTCACTTTTGGAGAGTGGGTGCCTGGCTGCCAGCCAGCTTCTTCTGGGCGTTGGCTGAAGGACCTGACTCTCCTTTGCCCTCTTCCTCTGGGTTAGCTGGGAGTCAATCTCACATTTCTAGGGTGTTCTGAGCAGCCCTCCCTGGATATCAGGAATGACAAGGAGGATTCCCAGGGGCCCCCTCCCCTAAGGAATGGGGGTGCACCAAGGTCAAGAGGCTGGGCAGTGGGGTTGCAACAGGGGACTCAGCCCAGGATGGGGGGGCGCGGGAGCTGGGGCATGAGCAGCCGTGGAGTCCTCACCACAGCACCCAGGTCCCAGGGCCAAGGGCTCAGACATTAAGGCACATGTCAAGGGCGTGCAAAAGAAATAGGTCCCAACTACAGCCTGTCTGGGTGGGAAGTCCCGGGTGGCCCTGGGTCCACAGCAGATCTCTTCAGCTACAGTTGCTCCTTAGTCCAGCTCAAGTAGAAGCTATTTAAACCAGGCGTTTCTAAGGGACTGATGTACTAACACACTTTAGTTCCAGGCACCTTTGCAACACCTAAATTGGAAAGATCTAAGATGTGATGGTGATTCTGTTTGTTTGGTTTTTTTTTTTTTTTTTTTTTTTTTTTTATACAGAGTCTCACTGTGTTGCCAGGCTGGAGTGCAGTGGCACGATCTTGGCTCACTGCAACCTCCACCTCCCAGGTTCAAGCAATTCTCCTGCCTCAGCCTCTCGAGTAGCCAGGATCACAGGTGCCCGCCACCACGGTGCCCAGCTAATTTTTGTATTTTTTAGTAGAGATGGGGTTTCACCATGTTGGCCAGGCTGGTCTTGAACTCCTGATCTTAGGTGATCTGCTTGCCTTGGCCTCCCAGAGTGCTGGGATCACAGGTGCGTCAGGCCACATATGACAATAATTCTAAGGAGTAGAAGATCCTAAGAGTAGAAGATTTAAAAAAAAAAAAAAAAAACAGATTGGAAGAGTACAGGAGTGAGGCTTCCCAACGCTTGAGGCCCCAGTGGGCCTGGCTTGAGGCCTGTGGCGGGGTTGGGGTCAGGGCGGGGGCGTACCTCCCTGGGCTTGAGTCAGGGCATGGGAGGAGTCACCATAAGATGTTGACTGTTGCCTTTGAGCTTCTCATGTTTCTGAAGGTGAGGCACCGATTGGTTTGGAAAGTGTGGCCTCGCTTGCCTGAAGGGACACAGCCATTTTCCTCCTTTCCGTGGGCTGGGCCAGGCCTGCTGGGAACCGGCCTTGGGCTTGTGCTCTCTGGGGAGGGGGTGTATGGCCACAGCACGCTTGGTGCTTGTTATGAGGAGTGAGGAGCGACTCTGCCCAGGGCAGCTTTACTTGCCTGCCGAGTGGGCGGGGCAGAAGGGGACGCCTACTCTCTGCTCGCCTGTGCCTGGGCCCTCCACACTCTGGGGAGATGCCCAGGGCTGCCTCCAGCTTGGCTCCTTTGTCTTCTCCCCTACAGAGACCCCCAAGTCTCGAGCGGCATCTTCTAGGGACAGGTAGGGACAGCGGGAGAAGGGAGGGACTCGACCTCCTCCTGCCTGCTCCCACAGCCCCCTTACCTGCCTAGACCCCACAAATCGGATTTTTTGGGCTCTAACTCCCATCCTCTCCCCTCCCCAGAAACCCCCAAAGGTGACAGGGAATGCACTTGCTACCTTACATTCCACCCTGAGGAGCATGTCCCACAGGACCCCTGCTCAAGTGAGTTCAGAGTGCCCTGAAAGCTGAAATCCCAGCTTCTCCTTTCTAGAGCATTTTATCAGAACACAGGGTGTTACCATCTATGGCTGCATTGTCTAATAGGGGAGCCACCCGTATTAAATATGCCTCTTAAAATATGCCACTTAAAATATGCCTCATCTGAATCCAGATGGGTGGTGGATATAAAATACACAAATATGCCTGTAATCCCAGCACTTTGGGAGGCCAAGGCAGGCAGATCACCTGAAGTCAGGAGCTCAAGACCAGCTTGACCAAAGTGGTAAAACCTCATCTCTACTAAAAAAAAAAAAAAATTAGCCGGGCGTGGTGGCACATGCCTGTAATCCCAGCTACTCGGGAGGTTGAGGCAGGAGAATCGCTTGAACCTGGGAAGCGGAGGTTGCAGTGAACAGAGGTCGTACCCCTGCACTCCAGCCTGGGTGACAGAGTGAGATTCTATCTCAAAAAACAAAAAACAAAACAAAAAACAAAAAAAACCCACAAGAACAATATGTCCTGGATCTCAGAAGTGCAGAACAATCAAATACATATAATATCTCATTAATAATGTTTAATACTATTATTGAAACGATGATATTTTGGATATAATGGGTTAAGGAAAATCTATTTTAAAATTCATTGCACTTCTTTTTTGAATGTGGTTGCTGGAAAGTTTAGCTTCCACGTGTGCCTTGTGTGTGTGGCTCATGTCGTATTTCTCTGGGCCAGTGTTGATCTAAGGGCAGAGTTTCAGACTTCCCTGAACGCAGAGCTGCCTGCAGGATCACTGGGATCCTTCGCTGCTGATCATGTGAGCCCTGGAAGAGTTTCTGCCTGTTTCCTGAGAGCAAGTTCTGGGGTGCATGGAGGCCACGTGGCAGGCGTGGCAGAGCCGCCCGAGGAGGGCCTTGAGAGCTCTTCCCATTCCCCTCCAAGGCAGCCCTTAGCGAGGTCCCAGCGTACCAGGGTCCTTGTGCATAATGGCTCCGGAGCAAGCAGGTTCTGGGTTCAAGTCCTGGCTCCACCATCAACTAGCAGGTGGCCCTGGGTGCTCTGGGCCTCAGTTTCCTCCTGTTAAACTGCAGTTAATAGTAGTACCTCCCTCATGGGGTTGTTGTAAGGATGAAATGGGCTAATGCATGCAGAAAAGTCAGAACGCCTCCGGCACACAGCAAGCATTCAGCACACACAGCTGGCGGATGGCTGAGCTTGTCTGGGTCACTCTAAGGAGGAAGGAGACAGGAGGTGGTGGCTGGGGCAGGCAGGCTTGAGTCTCAGTGTTCCCCATTCACGTGACCGTGACCAGAGCCTCGGTGGCCCAGGGTCAGGGTGGGGGTCCAGTGAGCATGTGCTTTTTCCCGGGAAGCTGAGCGGAAGACGAGTCCTGTGCTGGCCTGGTCGGCTGGAGAAGGTGACCTTGAGGCCCGGCAGGCGGAGGCAGGCCAGGCTGGTGAGGGGCTAATAGCTGGAGGACCCAGGAGCCTCGGCTCTGCCAGACCCTCTGAAAGCCTGGTCTTAGCACCGCTGGAAATTCTTAAGCTGGGATTTCAGTTTAATTACATATTGATTAAATGGAACAAAGGCGTGGGGGCTCCAGGGAGCAGGCTCAGTGAGTGCCTGATAGAATCTGAATCCTGCTTTTTCCCTGCCTCCCACTCGCTTAGAGCCTCGGAGCTGTCCCTGCTGGGGAGGCCCAGGCTCTGCATGAGCTCCGTGGGCATCACAGGTCCTGCCTTAAACAGAGAGGCACAGCAGGTGGCCGCTGGCCACACAGAGCTGGGTGTGCTTGCCTGCCTCCGTGCCCAGCACACCCATCTACCTACCAACCCAAACTCAGATCAGGAGACAAGCCCATGACCTGGCCAAGGTCATGTCCAAGGTCAGAGGCAGACATGAGACTTGTCCCCAAAGACAGTCGGATTCAACAAGTATCTATGGAGTGCCTACTTTGCACAGGTTCTGCTCTAGGCACTGGAAAGTGAGTGGGCTGTGGTCCCCATCCTTTTTCATGGAACTCTCGACCCGACTGGGGGACCAGGATGGTCTTCCTGAGGAAATGACATCTGGCCTGAGGCTTAGGGGACAAGAGAAGGCAGCCAGGTAAAGGCAGGGAGGAAGGCAGAGGACAGGAAAAGCATTCCAAGGAGGAGGAACAACATGTGTGAAGACTCAGAGGCAAGGGGGGTACTTTGGTGGGCCAGGGGAGGCTGGAGCAGGGAAACTTAGGCAGAGTGTGGTGGCATGAGGCGAACCCATCACCAGGGACCTACAGTGGACACAATGGGCATCACAACACTTCCCTGCCATTCTCCCAGCAATGCCATTTGGAAAACTGACCTCCAATCATGGGAAGCCATGTTGCCAAATTGGTGATTCTATTTCCTAATCAGTGATTGGCTCAGGAATAGGCATGTGACCCAATTATGGCCAATGAAAGGTAAGGAGGAATTCCATCTTTGAGCTACTGAGTCAACCAGCCCTGAGGCCCACCTACTTAGGAATTCATGTGTGAGCCAGTACGTTTCTTTATGGTGTAAGCCAGTAGCAGCTGGATATTTTGTTACTTGAAGCCCAAAGCATCCTGACTGATGCATCTGTGTAGACCATGGTAAGGGCTTTGGACTTCACCTTAAGAGCAATGGGGAACCACTGAAGAATTTTAACATGAAAATATTTTCATTTAAAAAATATTGCTCGAGGCCAGATGTGGTGGCTCACGCCTGTAATCCCAGCACTTTGGGAAGCCGAGGCCAGCTGATCACTTGAACTCAGGAGTTCACAACCAGCCTAGCCAACATGATGAAATACCATCTCTACAAAAAATACAAAAATTAGCCGGGTGTGGTGGCGTGCACCTGTAATCCCAGCTACTCAGGAGGCTGAGGCAGGAGAATCTCTTGAACCTGGGAGGTGGAAGTTGCAGTGAGCTGAGATCCCACCACTGCACTCCAGCGAGACTCCAACTCCTCAAAAAAAAAAAAAAAAGAAAAATATTACATACATGTTGAGATGATACTATTGTAGATACATTGGTATTATAGATATTTTGGTTTAAATAAATGATTTTGCTAAAATTAATTCTCCTATTTTAATTTTGCTTAATATGGCTACTGGAAATTTAAAATGGAATATGTGGCTAGCATTATTTTTCTACTGGACAGCATAGCTGTAGGCCAGGGGTGGCAAACTGTGGATCGGCTTCAGACAACAGCCTGTTTTTGTGCAGCCCACAAACTAAGAATAGTTATTATAGATATTACATTTTTTTTTTTTTTGAAACAGAGTTTGCTCTTTTGCCCAAGCTGGAGTGGTGCAGTGATGGGATCACGGCTCACTGCAGCCTCAACCTCCTGGGCTCAAATGGTCCTCACACCTCAGCCTCCTGAGTAGCTGGGACTACAGGTGCCCACCATCATGCCTGGCTAATATTTTTTTATTTTTAGCAGAGGTGGGGCCTCAGTATGTTGCCTAGGCTGGTCTCAAACTCCTGGACTCAAACAATTTCCCTGCTTTGGCCTTTCAAAGTGCTGGAATTAGAGGTGTGGGTCACCACGCCCAGCTAATCACTACATTCTTAAAAGATTGTAAGAAAACGAACCAAAATAAATATGCAATTGAGGCTGTATGTAGTCTACAAAGCCTAAAGTATTTACTATCTGGCACTTTACAAAAAATATATACTACTTCTGTGTGAGATTACAAGATGGACAAAGGTGGGAACTTTTGTCCGTTTTGTTCTTCAAGATGTCCTCAATGTCTACAGGAATAAGTGCAATGCTGGGCACACAGTAGGTGTTCAATAAACATTCAACGAAGGAGTGAATGAGTGAATGAATGAATGCATTGCCAAACATTGCATGGCTGCCTTTTGTTCCTGTCCTAGCTGCTGCCTCTTCAGCCTGCCTGGCTGCTCCCGAGAACAGAGATGTACCTTTTCCTGTGAGCCCGCCACACAGCTGAGCATGGGGTAGAGCCGTGGGCCGGGAGCAGAGGCAGGAACACACTCAGGGCAGCGTGCTGCGTCCTCCTATCCTTTTAGAGGCCGAGGCCACCGCTGTCCATTCCTGTTGCCAAGAGTCTTGGGAGTAGGGGAAATAGACAGGAATTCACCATCCCTTAAACCAGAGAAGTCCAGATTCCTCTGAGGGACAGGGCTCTTGACAGACAGAGGGAATCAGCCTCCGCCTGGGGAGGCTGGGGTTTGGGTGATTTGTTCTTCGGGGTCCGCTTCTTCTCCAGGGATTCCGTCAGTGGGAGGCAAAGTGACTCAGAGCCCCAGAGCCAGTCCAGTGGACACGGGGTCCTGCCTGTCCCACGCAGGGTGTGGTGGCTTTGGATTAGAAGTCAGGACTTGGCCACCATGTTTTCGTGCTTTAAAAACATAGATGAGTTTTCTTTTTTTGTTTCAGGTTTTTTAAGAGGGAGGGGCTCCATCGTGTTTAGCTTTTACCTCCCTTGCAATGGAACTTCACTGTGCAGTGAAAAATGGGGAAAGGATTTCAGTGGCTTTGCTTTGTCCATACACAGGGCAGAGAGAAAAAAAGAAGGCCGGGCACAGTGGCTCACGCCTGTAATCCCAGCACTTTGGGAGGCTGAGGTGGGTGGATCACTTGAGGTCAGCAGTTTGAGACCAGCCTGGCCAACATGGTGAAATCCCGTCTCTGCTAAAAATACAAAAAATTAGCCACATGTGGTGGCGGGCGCCTGTAATCCCAGCCACTCTGGAGGCTGAGGCAGGAGAATCGCTTGAAGCCAGGAAGCAGAGGCTGCAGTGAGCCGAGATGGTGCCACTGCCCTCTAGCTTAGGAGATAGAGTGAGACTATGTCTCCAAAAAAGAAAAAAAAAAAGACAATGGTGTGAAAGCCCTAAGAGGTGCTCAAACCATGGGTGGGGTACTGCTCCCTCCCAGGAGGGAGGCTTGCTCATGTGGACGCTGTGTGATTTAGTGAGCAGGGCAGACTTTGCAATCAGACACTCTCGTAAGGGGAGATCGCGTAATCTTTTGGGCCTCAGTTTCTTCCTCTGCAGAATGATTTAGGGTGAGGGTCAGAAGTAGTGGGTGAGTGAACAGCCTGGCAGATAAAAGGCCCTCACAAATGACCTTTGTCATTGATTATCTTTAATCAGGAGACAATTCCCTGCCCAGGGGCCAGGGAAGGGGGAGGCCTAGGCAGTTTCTATTTGCTTGGTATGGTCCAGAAGTTCTCTGCAGCCTGGAAAGGCTCCAGTGTATCATGTTTTAACCCCGGGGGATTAGGGGTGAGGGTTTAGGGGAGGAGGGTCACAGTACTAGCAAGAAAGACGGCAAGAGAAACTGAGAGCGAGCTGTTCTCCATCCAGCCTGAAAGCCTGTGTTCCTCCCTCCCAGCTCCTTTGTCCCGGCTCAGAGCTCCTGGAATGTGCAGCAGGAGATTGGTGGCTTCCTTGTTCTCCGTCCCTCCCTCCAGTTTATTTATTATTTGTTACGTGGGCTGTAATTAAGGAGGAAACATCTGTAAAAATTAAGTGATTCTGAGGGCGCCGAGAAGGGACAGGGTAGAGGGCAGGGAGGGAGGTGCAGGGGCCCATGGCCTTCCTTCTGACCGAAAACTTTGGAGAAAGGGTGCCGGAAGGAGCGCATGGAATTACTGCTCACTGCCTCTTCTGGAAGCCCAGCTGAAGAAAGCGCCCTACTGTGTGCCAAGCCCTGGAGTAAGATCTGGGCTCTGGCTTCATGCAGCGCGTGGGAAGCCTGGTGAGCGAGGCAGACACCTAAATAGGCAAGAACTCCATTGCAGATGACAGAGGGAAGCAGGACCCCCGCTCCAGACTTCTGCTTTCTCCTTGGCTTGCTGAAGAACAAGCTCTCCTGGGCAACTGCTCAAGGCCAAAGTGGAGCTTCCTTCAAATTTGTCCAAAACATAACTTCCCTTGGGAGTGGTTCTCTTGGGTGAGTAACAGACCCCAGGGTGGAGACCCCAGGGCTCGGCGCACAGTAGGTACTTTGCTCAGCTGGACTTCCAGAACAGGTAGTGGGGGGTAGTTCCGAGTGCTCCTTCTGGCGCCCTTTCTCCAAAGGGTTTTTGGCAAGAAGGAAGGGCACAGACCCCTCCAGCCTCCCTCCCTGAGCAGACCACCTGAGCCAGGCTGGGGTGGGGATGCGTCAGCGAAGCCTCCCTGGAGGAGGTAACTGTGTCACAGGGGTCTGAGGTCTGCTCAGGAGTTGAGCAGTCTCGGGGCAGGGTGAGGGAGAAAGAAATGAATTTCCTGTTAGAGGGAGCACGTGTGTGAGGGCTGGAGACATGGTGCCTGGTGCATCCTGCTGGCTATGGGAGCACATGAATCTCTCTGAGGGGCGGAGGGGCCTATGGAGATGGCCTTGAATGCTGACATTTATGCCCTGATTTATGGGGAGGGGGGCCTGAGGTTCAGAGAGGTGAAGGCCTTGCCCGAGTTCCCCAGACTGCAGGTTGGGCGTGGAGGGCAGGCGCCGACCTCTGCCTGCCCGTGATACCCACGTTAATGACTCTAATTCACTTTGGTCCATTACCAAGTCTTTATTGAGCAGAAGCAGGCGCCAGGACTATGTGGGTGTGAGGTGCCGTGTGGTCGTCCGGGAGCCCTGCTCCCAGAGAAGATGGCCATCTGAGCCTCCCTAGACAGCCCTCGGGAGGCTGAGACACGGCCCCCCGCCCCCATCTCCCCACCGGGCTGCAGTGCTCCCAGATGTCTTCATAGGCTGGTGAAGCCTTCATTCAGGGAATGGTGGACAAGGAAGTGTGCAGTCACTGCAGTCATTTGTGATCCAGCTGCAGCCTGGTCCCTCTTGGGATCCAACCTAGGTAGGCCTTTGGGGATGTGGTGCAGGATTGTGCGCAGGACTGGCCCAGTGGACACAGCATTGCTTCCCACCTGGAGGAAGGGTGTAGGAAAGAGTTAACCTGGCATCCAGCTGCCCCCCTTTTAGCTTCCACTGGAAGCTGGCATGGGACTGGGAGGGGGTGCTGGTGGGCTACTGGTAAGAGGGGAGACTGAGGCTCAGGAATAGGGGTAACAGTGGGAGTCCTAAAGCACAGGAGGACCCCTATGATGAGGAGGTGCTTCCTGGAAAATGCTACCTAGCTCAGCTTAGAATAGGAATAACCGTGCATATGCGTGAGACCTCATGACTACGCATGCTAGGAAGAAGCCTAGAAGCTTCAAGGGCTGGCTCAGCTATACTTGGGACAAGACAAGGTCCCCAGCCCCACCACCCCTGTGGACCGAGAACCCTGGCGTATGCAGCTGACAGCTGTTGAAGGAGCAGGAGCCCCAGGTCCTGCCCTGGTTCTGCTCCTGTCTCTGCTGTAACACTGAGCAGATCACTGCCATGCATTAGGCCTCTACTTTCTCATCTGTACAATGGTGACATATTTCGTTTTAAACTGCCTCTAGGGGTTGTGCTGAAATTCAAAGCCAGGCAACAATCATTACTCAGATTGGATTCTCCTGGAAAGTTGAAGGGGCTTTAAGAGGCAGGGGTCACCCAGGTTCCCAAAGAAGCATTGCTACAACATGAACCCCTTTTCACAGATGCAAAGACTATGGCCCAGAAAGGTGGAAGTGCTTGACCAAGGTCACATCAATGGATTCTAAGCCCGAGGCCTGGCCCTTGCCCTAGTCGATGTTAGGTCCCTGGACAGGACCGCTTCTCCCCAGCCTGGCACCTGTGTTATTCTCATCTCTTCGCAGGGCTTTTCTGAGCCATTTGTTTTTATGTCTGTACGTCGGGCGGCCCGTGAGCAAGGCTGGTGTCCGCCTGTGAGTATAAAACTGACAAGAGGCACTGGCGGAGTGTGGAAACTGTCAGCAGAGCAGCCGCCTGTGAAATTAACATGATATCGAAAGCGTCAATGTTTATTTACTGGAAATATCTGGACAGGATGCAAAGCAGGCCTGCAGCTGCTGCCTAGGGGCTGAGGGTGAGAGTCACCCCTACCCATCCCTCCTCACCAGCCACTAAGGCACGGCCGGCAGCACCAGCTGCCCCACTGGCTGAGACCCCCACCCTGTTCCTGACTTGCTGAAGAACAAGCTCTCGTGGAGAAAGTGGGGCTTCATTGAAATCTGTCCAAAGTAACCTCCCTCATGTACCAGAGTTCCAGCAATGATGTCCAGGAGCCAGTGAATAAGGTGGGGTATTTCCGAGGCCCATCCTCTCTGGCGCCTCCAGGGTAGAAATCACTACCTGTAGAGTTTACTAAGCTGGTCAGCGCCTCCCTCTCCCCAGCCAGGAAGGCAGCTAGTTCTCCATGGCAGCCCTCCCCCAGCAGCTGATTGGGCCAGGCTGAGACCACTTGGCTCAAACTCAGCCAATCAGAGGGTGTCTCATGGGAATTGAAATCAGGGCACAGAGATTAGGTTAGCTGCAGGGAGCTGAAACACGAGGTGTGTTGGCTCCAGCAGGGGCTGCCATTTTGGGGTGGTCATGCTCAGCTAAGTTCAAGTTGATAAATGAAGGAGAAGAGGGGACAGGGAGGAGAAGGGAACAGAGAGGAGAGACTTTGCAGCTCCGGGTGGAGATAGACTCAGGTAGGTGGTATTCAGTTTGGGAGAGGAGGCTTGGCAGTTCATTCTGCAGCTGCGTCTCCTAAAATTCCTCCGTAACCGTATATTCAAAAGGCAGGTTGAGAAGGATGGAAATCCACAGAAACTGGCCTTAAGACAGAGACGGACACCAGGACTGAGGTGACGAGAAATCGACCCTCAGATAAGATGCAGAGTTAGCTGGGAAAGGAGGAGCGGGGATCTGTGGTCTGTGGTATGTGATAGTGAGGCTGCTCATTTTGCTGGGCCCTGTGCGTGTTGGGTCCCAGACCTCAGAACCTGCTGGAAGCCAGACTCAGGGGACCATGGAGAAAAGCAGAATCAGGGGCTTCCCGTAGCCAGGCTCTGCCCCTCCCCACATCCTCTGTGACCTGCAGACTTGGCTCTTGGTAGCCCCCAGGGTCACCTGTCTCAGCCGCACTGCAGAGAAAAACTGATAGTGACATTCTCCAGTTCCAAGTTCAACTATCCCAGGGAAGGGTTCTGATTAGCAGTACTTGAGGCACGTGCCAATTCCTTGTCCACACATAGCAATAAGCAGATGTGAGTGTCACTGACCAGCTTAGATCAGGTGGCCTCGCCCAGACCAGGGCATGCCCAGGGCAGTGGGTTGCAGAAGACCCCAGTTCCTGTTCATACTGTATGATTTGGGTGGTGGGGCAAGGAGCACCTCACATAAAAGGGGCCTTTCTGAGCACACACACACAAATATCCACTCTTCTGTGGCACAGAGGTCTGGGAGGTCAGGCCTGCTCCTACCACCTGCTGCTCTCAGGAAAAGCAGAGGGGACTGGTTGGCCTCTGTTGATGACAATGGTGCAGGGTTGGTTAAAAACTTAGTATCCTCCCTGATTGGCTACCTGTAAGTTTTCATTGCACCTGGGCTGACTTCTTCCCACGATCATATGGCAGGTGTATTGATGATGGGTAAAGCTACCACTTAGCCCAATGTCCCCCAGCTGACTTGCTGATAAGACTCAGCAGGGGTCCTTTCTACACATTTTGATTCCCAAGCGCTGGACTAAGTCTGGGAATGGGAATTCTGACTTTATCATCTTTATGACTGGCCAGGAAACCCGGACTTAGGCCATGGAGGGTGAACCTCTCACCTGGCCTGAAGTAAGACCCAGCTAAAGGAACGAATGACATTTGCAGTGTGGACTCGGCTACCAGGAGGCCTTTAAAGCAGTGGTCTGCACCCTGGCTGCACATTAGAATCACCTGGGGGATCTTGAAACTCTTGTTACCCAGGCAGCACCCTGCACCAGTGAAATCAGAATCTTTGGAAGTTAGCTATCAATGTGTTTTAAAGCTCCCCTGGTGATTCCTATGTGCAGCCAGGACTGAGGTTGCCGGTTTAGGGAAAACCATCATTTTTACTCCACCCACACTCGTACCGCAAGGTCCTGCCCCTCCCACAACCTGGAAGAGCTGGCTTTCCCAATCTTCTGGTCCTGCTTCGGCTAATCGGACCAAGGGAGACACCTGACCCAATCCTGGCCCGTGGCAGTTTCTCTTGGGGATTTGGAATTGAACATGGAGGCTAAGTTGCTCTGGGGAGCTGAGGCTGCCATCTTAGGGTAACTGGGCTCAGTTAGACACCTTGGGCAGAAGAGGAAGCTGCTCCTTCTGCAGAGAAGAACCAGTGACCTGAGCTGATGTGCAGCCAGGAGCTGAGCCAACAGGAGAGAGAGGGAGTGCATCCCCACCCCCAGGCTGGCCGGGGCTTCCCTGAGACTCCGTATCCTTCAGAAACCTCCTTGTTAGAGGACATCTTCAAATACCGTTCCTTGCAGCCAGATAGTTTTGGATACAGAGCACTGAAAGCTAAAACGTGTCCCAGCCCAGAGCCCCACACTCCATTCCCTGGAGAGCCAGCATAGGGCAGCAGCTGGCACCTGTTGGGCACACCCACAAGCTACTTTCCATGGTCATGGTGTACAAGTCTCCCAGCACCTGTGTCAGGTGGGAATGGTGATCCTCTTTTGCATAGAAGTGCAGCAATGTGTCCCAGGGTGTCTGGCTGGTTAGGGCAGAGCAGAGACATAAACCTGGGTATGCCAGATCGCGTCCAATGGCTCTCACCAGAAACCAATCATGCAAAACAGGGCAGAGTGGAGGTCCCGCTGTGGTGAGGGAGTAGGTGGCTACTGCTTGCCCGTCCCCAGAGTGGAGACCGGGTGTGAGAGGAAGGCGGGCTGCCCGTTTGAGGACGGCTCCACCTGGGCCCTGGCCGAGAGACGCTGTTGAAGAGGTGGGGCCCGCCGTCCACACAGGGTGCGCTTGGAGGCTGAGAGCTGTGATTACTCCCATCGTCTCTGTCGCTGTCATCCAGGCTGAAGAGCGCTCAGCGAACCACAGAGCCTGCTTCTCCCATCCAGCGTAGTTTCTCGTAATGCCTGGGACTCGTGTCCGTGATCACAGTTTTCGAATGTGTATTATTTGAGTGATCCCCTCGTTGGAGTCTGTCTCCCCCTCAGACTGTAAGCTCCCTGAGGGCAGGAGCTTTGCTTGCCTGTTCCTCATAATATTCCCATGCCTAGCCAGTGACTGATGAAAGTAGGTGTCCAATGAGTAAGTGGGAAGGAGGAAGGGAGAGAGTGTTCCAGAACAAGAATCATTACATGATCTTACAGATAGGGAGAGAAAAACCCAGGGAGGGGAAACTGACAGGGGCCACACAGAGAGTGACAGCTGAGCTGGGCTAGAACTTGGCCTGGAGGCAGGAGAAAGGGCCCAGGGAGAAAAGCAGGAGTGAGCTCCTCAGATGGGTGAGGTCTGAGCAATCTGGAATAAATGTGCAGATACAGACTGGGTGTGGGATGAAGGAGTGGTGAGTACACCCTGAGCAAAGCCCCTTCCTGCAGCCGAGACCACGCTCTGGTGAGGAACAGCCTCCCCTTCCAGGGGGAGTGGGAGAATGAACAGCGACGGCTCTCTCTGAGGCCAGTAGTGGCCGTACATGGGCCAGGAGCTGGAGATCGCGAAAGCCTGCAGGGTCTCGGCATAGGGCCCACTAGAAATCACGCTTGCAAGTAGTGTTCCTGCAGAGAGAGACGGGTAAGCTTGTCCATCCGATATGGTCAAAGACAATTATGACTGGTGGTCACCGTGGACTCTAACTTTCTACCCCAATGAGACAAGTCTTCCTTCTGGACAGGGTACCTGGTGTTGGAATGGGTCTGGCTGTGTGGCTAGGACAAGCCCTCTTGCCCACCACCGTGAGTCACCTAGTCTAGGGGTCCATGACAGTTCGGAATGTTCTGAATGAAGACAGGGGCCTGGAAGCTGAGTGAGGAGCTTGCAAAAATAATAACAGTAGAAGCCAACATTTGCTGGTCACTTGCTCTGCACCAGACACTGTGGTGAGTGCTTTGCAGGAATGATCTGACTTACCCCTTACAAGTTACATGGGCAACTGGCCCAAAGTCACACAGCTGGTAGGTGGCAGAGCCAGGATTTGAACCCAGGTCATCTGGCTCCAGACCCCATGCTGTTAAAGCCCTGCACTCAGCCGATTTGAGCAGCCTCCACCTCAATGTACGGCTTATGTTTCTGCGTGATCAAAACGCAAGGACTGGTAATGCCTAGTCCCCATTTAAACAGGCCCTAAACCTGGGGACTGATTTTGAATGTGTGTGTGTGTGTGTGTGTGTGTGTGACCTAAAGCTGCAGTTTGCCAGGAAAAAATGTGAGCGTGTGTGTGTGTGTGTGTGCGTGCGCACGCGTGTGAGATGGGGGAGAGAGGGTAGGGAACATTCTGAGCAGAGGGAGGAACACATGGTGAGGCCTGGAGGGGAAGGAGCTTGGGCATCTGGGGAAGAGAAAGGAGGTCAATGTAATCTCTTCGAAATCCTGTGGCGGTGACAGGACTGAGTCACAGAGGCTTCCTGGAGGCTGCGCCAGGTCCCCTGGCAGCCACACGGTTCACCTCTGGCAGGACGTGCACCTGTCCCCGGCCCACCCACAGGGAGGGGCGTCTCTGGGATTCATTTTGATCTCATTATCAGGCGCCTCTGAGGCACCCCTGCCACTCCTGCCCTCAGCCTAGCCCCTTTCTAACCCTTTGAGTATGAGGGTCCGGGGCACAAGGGTCGTGAGTGATTCCGGGGGTCCCTGTGATCACATCCCTCCCAGGCCCCTCCCATCCCGTAGCCAGGCAGCGCAGGCTGGTCGCCTAGGAGACAGTGCCCGGCGTGTTCTCATTGGCCGGCCGCGGCTCCCAGGGCGGGAGGCTTCCTGCGGCTGCTCCCCTGCAGGCACGTGTGTGTGGGGGGGGAGGGAGGGATGTGGGAGAGGGTGAGAGCGCTGAGGACAGGGGGCCAGCCTGGCCGCGCTCTGATCCCAGGAAGGAGGGAGGCCACGGCGTGGAGACCGGCATGCGCGCGTCTGTGCCTCTGTGTGCTTGCAGGAGGGGGCTGCTCTGAGGGTCTGTGCATTCGTGTGAATGCCAGGGTGAGTGTCGCGTGTGAGTGTTCCCATGGAACAGCTATTTATCTGGTGTACGTTGATGGTTTGTGCTGTGAAAAGGTTTTGTGTGGACACGAATTGTGGCAGGCTGTGTGGGAGACTGTGTGAGGCTGTACCTATGTGAGTTCCTCCATGTGCACACCCGCGCCTGTCTGCGCACAGCGGCATTGTGTGTGTGAGCATAGAGGTGTGCACACTCATCCTAAGGAGCAAGACTTGGCCTCTGCCTCCTCTGTTCCCACACCTCAAGCCTTTCCTCCTCAGATTCTGAGATGTGTCCCTCTCATGCTCAAGCGCCCACCATAGCTCCCCGTTGCCTGGCTGGTGTGCTACCCAACACCCTCCCTCGGCTTCCCTAGCCACCCACACCCGACCTATCCTCCACATGAGCAGTGACAGCCAGAAGGAGGGGCAGTTCTGCCTCTGGCATAGGGGAGGCTTCAAGGGCAAGGATGAAGTGTTCAAAGCAGATTTTCCTCATCCTAAGCCAGGGGAACTGGAGCTAAGGGCCCGAGGACACTTGCAAAGCTGTTGCCTGCCTTTGATCTCTGAATGGTTACTGTCCCTTAGCCCGCCACTGCCTGTGGGACACCTGGCTCCATGGCTTCGGGGTGCTCACCAGGAGTTGTCCTCGTCTTCCTGCAGGCGTGTTTGGAGAGCTTTCTGTTGTGGGAGTTGGGCTGGAGGTCAGCTGGAGGGCACCGCTGGGACCTGGATGCCTCCATGGGCTACCCTGGCCTCTACAGCTTTCTGCCTCTACACAGAGCAATCCCCCATCTACCCTGCACTCCCAGCAGTCCTTCCTGCCTCTGGGCAACCCTGGGAGCCCATCAACCTTGCAGTGTCCCTGTCCCTTTCAGCTGCCCCACCGGAGAAAGGAAGCAGGTGCCAGCCAGTGGTCAGGCCATTCTGCTCCACGTTCCCAGTCCCTACTTCCCAGTGGGGGGGGCTCTGCCTGGACGCACCATGGGCAGAGGACCTTGTCATTCCCCAGAGTCCGTCTTGTCTGGCTGGGCTCTCAGGGCGCGTCATAGCCATCTCTGGATGTACGGAGAAGGAAAGTGAGGCAGAGGGGTGAGGGCTCCCCCCACATGGTTGATGACTGGCAGGCTGCCTGAGAAGGACACGGGAAGACACAGAAAGGTGACCTCTGGGTGGAGGAGAGTGACTTCTCTGATGGCAAGTGTCCTGGGGGCTTTGGATATCCTGGCTCCAGACTGAGCTGCGCTTGAGAAATGGGCAAGAGTTGGTGCTGTGTGGGGGCAGGCGGATGGGTCAGCAGACCCCTTGCTCTGTTCCAGGTGAGGGCATGGCGTGGAGAGGGGGATTAGAAGCCCAGGTGTAGGGCTGGGCCCATGAAGGTCATTCTAGAAAGGCTGTGCCTCTGCCTCACTTTGGCCGCAGTGTGGGGCAGGGACGTGAGATAGGGGACCTCACTGAGGCCCGGGGTGAACCCTGAGGCTGGAAGAATGCTAGAGATCCAGTGCAGGCTTCTCCCAGGCCCTTGGGAGAGGTCAGTCCAGAGATGCTCAGGGTCTTATGCAAGGTCACATCACCTCCTGGCGCTGGGCTGTGACAGAGCCCAGGAAAACAGATGCCTTGAAAGCTTCCCCAGCCCCGGCTCTGGTGCTTCGGGACGGCGGCTGCATGCCTCCTCCCATCCAGGTCTGCTCCCTGTGCCCTTGGAGTGTCCTGCAAGAGGCTCTGGGGCTGGCGGGCAGCGGGGGACCAGGCTTTCCTGTGCTGGCGTCTCTCCTCTTTACGGCGCCATATTTTTTAATGAGCTATGTAAATGTCTGCAAGTCAGACAGCAATGCAGGAAGTCAGAGCCTCCAGCTGCCGCCCCCCGCCCCTGGGAATGGGTGTCCCCCTGGGCCAGTCTGACCTTGTGTTTCCCATGGGAAGGTTTTCTGGGTGCCATGGAAGTGACCACCTCCCAGTTCAGCTGAGTCAGAACGGGTGCTATTGTCAACTGACTTATTTTGTGACCTTGAGCCTGTCACAAAATGCTGTACCTCAGTTTCCCCTCACTATGCCTCAGTTTCCCTTGAGTGCACACAAGGGGCATTTTGTGGTTTCTGGGGCTCCATGTCATATCCATGCAACCTTGGGCGGGGGCTTGGGCGGTGGCTGGGCCTCTCTGAGGTTTGTGGTTCTCATCAGCAGAACAGCGAGCCGGCCATGCTGACCGCTGCCTTTCGCCTGAGCTTGGACCCTGGAAACTGGGAGGGATGAGTCACCAGGAGGGGCCGCCCATCCTCTCTCCTGCCTGGGTTTCTCCTTCTTCCGCCTCCAGCTTCCTCCTCCTCCTTTGTTCCTCCGGAACACCTTGCCACTCCAGTCCTAGGATGGGCTGTCTCCGTGGCTGCGTGTCACAGTCCAGACAGGGAGTGAGGGGGCGTAGGCAGCGGGTGGTACGGGGACAGCCAGCCCTTGGGTCCCTGCTGGGGTCACATCCAGGGCGTGGAGAGGCCTCCTGGGTTGGCCTGAAGGCTGGAGACGAAAGGGCCAGGGCTGAGCACTGGGGCACCCCTCAGCCTCCGTGGCCCCTTCTCAGACACCAGCACTGTCACCTGGCAGGATGACAAGGCCTGGGCTGGGGCGGCAGGATGAGCCATAATAAGCTTATGGGGAGGCTGTGATTCCCTTTCCAGGCTGAGCAATCAGCTCGTTCAGGCAGGCAGAGGCTGCAGCTCCCGGGGAAGGGCCCTGCCTCCTGGGGATGTGTTGTGTGGCCGCTGTTCTTAGACCCCTGCCCTGTGGCCCCCAGTGGCCCAGCAGGGACCAGGCCAGGCCTAGAGGGCCGTCCCTCAGAGCAGGCTGCAGGGCCTGGGTGCGATGCTCTGGTCTCAGGGCCCCACAGGAATGCCAGGTGGATTGGGGGCCAGGACGGGGGAAGCAGGGTGGGCAGAAGCTTTGCGCATGCGCCCACCACCCTCCACCACGTGCTCACCCACCCAGGCCACAGCACACCCTCCACCAGCTTCCACAAAGAGAGGAGGCCGTGCCTACTTCACAGGTGAGAAGCCTGAGTCTGGAGTGGTTCGGGCCCAATGCGGTGCTTTCTTTTAGGGAAGTGTTGACGCCCCAGTGTGAATCCTGGTGTCAGCACCTGCCAGCTGGTGGCCCCTGACAGTCTCTGCTCAGTGTTCCCATCTGAAAGGGGACGTGTAGCCCCTCCTCCTAGGGAAGATGAAGTAAGAGAAGGCACATAGGGCATCTGGCCTGGGGCCTGGCACGGGTGCTCTGTAAACAGTAGCTATAGTGATTGTTGCCATATTTCCCCTGCACCCTCGCTATGGAAAGGGCCTCCGGCTGCACAGCAAACTTGGGTGCTGGAAAGGTCCTGGCTCTTTCCTCACCGGCTGGAGACTGTTGGGCCAGTCATCACCTCTCGCTCAGCCCCCTACCCCTGAGCAAAGCATATAGGGCTTTGCACCCATGAGTGGGTCCTCAAAGCAAGAAGGCACAACAAAGCTCCCTGTGGAAGGTGACGTCCAAAGGTGGCCTTTTGCTATGGGACTGCAGCCTCCCCTAGTGAGAGCTGGGCTCTGTGCTCCCTCTTGATGAATCTAGGGGGATCTGAGACTGCCTTGGCCAACAGAACGCAGCCAGTGTGGTGCTATGGGTTTGCCTGGCCTCGGCCTCGAGACCTGGGAGCTTCCATTACGTCATCTTGGAGTGCTGAGCTACCCTAAAGAAGTCTAGCTAACTCAGAGAGACTACGTAGAAAGAGAGGAGCCAGCGGCCCGGCAGCCCCTCCAGCCTCCCAGCTGAGGTCACAGACACGGTCAGAAGCCAGCTGGGACCTTCAGCTGCCGTCAAGTCTCCCCGAGCAACGCCACACAGAATTGAGATGAGCTGTTCTCACCACGCTTTGCCCAAGTTCCAGAGCTAGGAACAAATAAACGGTTGTTTTTGGGTGTGGTTATGTAGAAATAGATAGCTGATCCAATCCTTCATGCTTTCTGCACCGTCTTTACCCCACCTTGGCTTGTGCAGGGTTGAGCTCCTTGGCCACAGCCAACTGGACAAGGGGATGGGCACCTGACTTCAAGGCAGCGAACCTGTTGGCTGGTGAGTGACCATTCAGACTTCCTTCCTCTGGAGTCTAGGAATGAAGAAATCAGAGGGCTTAGCGAGCCAGACTGTGAAGGAGGCTGGAGATGGGGGGTTGAATGGGAGCGGGGGTGACTTTCAGTCCTGTACAGGCTGTCATGTCATCAGAGGGCACCCAAATGGGGGAGAGACGCAGGAAAGGGGATAGACTGTGGAAGCAGGTTCTCCGAGGGTTCCAGTAAATCACTTAGCACCAGCTAGACTGTGCTCCCTGCTCCTTGTACCTTATGAACCCTGACTTCAGGCCCTAAAAGACTCAAGGGCTCTTGGCCAGCTGGTGACAGAACTTCCCCAGGGACTCCTGATGCCAGCCAGGGGTGTACACTCCTCTCACCCCTTCTCCCTTGCTCTCCGTGACATGTTCCCCTGCCTGCAACCACAGACTGTGGCCTTGTCCTCCAGGGCCTCGGGACGCAGCCACTCTCTCTCCTGGGCAAACAGGGCGTATGGCCTGGAGTCCAATCCCATCCTCCCCACATGGCCCTGAGGTCTCCAGTGGCAGAGCAGAGAGTATGGCCAGGTGTGGCTTCCACCCCAACCCATCTGGTGTCCCTGTTGTGTCCTGCACAGCCCCTTACCCTACCAGTTCTTGAGTTCAGCCACCACTCCCTTGCTTGCCCATGAAGATGTCACTCTAGTCCCAGTGGGCATTAGTGTACCCAACAGGTGCCACACCCTGTGTAGGGCCCCTTTACCACACTGTCTTCCATCTTCCCAGACACCCTACTCTGCGTGTGGGACTCAGTGGTGGAGGTGGGATTTGAACCAAGGTCAGCCTGACTCCAGAGCCCATGTCCCATCTGCCACTCTGCTGTGTGACTCCGGGCAGGTTACTTTTCCTCTCTGAGCCTCGTATTCTGACTTGTGAGGGGTACGCCAGGGAGGGGGCCTGGTGCTCGCTGCTCCCTGTAACACTCATCTTCCTGGTGCCACCTCAGCCTGGTCCACTTGGTTGGGAGTGGGGACGCAGGCTCAGCTTCCTTGCTGTTTCCGGCATGTCTGCCTCATGGAGGAGCAGGCCTGGAGGCTGTTCTGGTCTTTCCTGAGAAGCAGGCTGGACTCTCAGGATTCAATATCTTGCCATTTCCCCAACAGCTTCCTCCAGCCTCGTCGCCTTGGCCCCAGATTAAAAGGTGAGCAGAGCAGCCAGCTCCCAATAGGGTTCGAGGCGGGAGGACGTTCTGCTGCCAACACCCGGTGGGGTCTGAGGCGGAGCAGCGCCCCCAGGGCTGTGGGGCATCGTGGGGGGCCCTCCAAACCAGCCCTGGGCTCAGGTTCCAGCTGTGTGTGTGCCCGGGCAAGGCAGTACCTGCTCCTCCTTTCCCCCTTGCAGAGGCTGTCCAGGCATGGAGAAGGCAGCCCCTCCAGCCCGGCTTCCCGGACGGTGCCCTTTCAATCCAGCAGGGCTTTCAGCAGCATATGCACTCATGACCCTCTTCCACAGATGAAGGCTACACAGCCAGGAAAGGGCTGCACCAGGACTAAAACCAGGCCCTCTGGCTTCCCACCTGGGCTCTGCCCAGTCTCCAGTCCTCTCTGCTTGGGCCGACCCAGTCCAGGGGCCCTGGGCACTCGCATTCCCCCAAACTGATCCTGCCCCATCTGAAAACCACCGAGGCATTTTCTCATGTTCTTGAGTTTCCTCAGCGGTCGGTTCTCTCCAGCAGCCGGGAATAAATCGGCCCCTTGACCTCCCTGCTCTTACCAGAAGCTTGAGGCATCCCACAGGGGTTAGTAAGATCCCATATAAGCCGCGTCCTGCAGAGGACATGCCAGCTGGCTTCCGGGACTGGGACGATAAGAGGGCCTGGGTGCTGGTCTCTCCTGGGAGGAGGGGTTCTTGTGGGGTTCTTGAAGCTTCACGTGGCCTCCTGTTGTATATGGACCCAAGGACCCCTCCCCCGTCCCTTGTGCTCCTCAGAATGCTCTCCTGCCCAGAAGGGGCTCTGAGAAGCCTTGAGCCAGTTTTAGAAGTCAGTGGCTCTGGGAGTCTGGAAGCAGGCCCAGGACCTGTCACTTAGAGGCTGTGCGCCACCCTGTGAAGAGTGGGACTGTTGTCACCACTGCCAGTTGTAGGGGACTGACTGAAAGGCAGGCGCTGCACTGACCCACAAGGCAACCCATGCGCTTTCATTCCATCCTCCTAATGACCAGAACTAGTAACATCGTGTATTTCACAGACGAGAAGTCTGAGGCTCAGAGGAGTTCAGTCACAATGCCAAACAGCTGGTAAGTGCTGGAACTGGAATTCAAACTCAGACCTGACCTCACACGTTACAGCCTTATAACCACTGGTCTAGGCTGCCCCCAGGGACCCTCAACCTTTGCACACCAACAGTCCAGGATCCTACAGGGGGGAGGATCCTGTTTCTTCTCAGGGGTAAAGCCATACTTCAGAGGGCTTGAGCCTCCCCAGAAGCAGGGACAATGTTCGGTGCGTTGGTAGACGCGGGAGAGGGCAGGCTGGCCTAGCTACGGCTACCAACTGCTTCAGCTGGAACCAGGAGCCAAGCAGCCTCTCAGACATGCCTTTAGATTGAACGAATGAGTAAGTGATTGAGTGCCAACTCCATGCCTGACTCCGCCCACCATGCCATCCCACCAGAGGCTGGGCTTAGAAGGTGCTAGGCATGTAGCTGTGCCAGTCTGGGTGGGGGCCTTGGCCCTGGGAAGAACCCTGGTGGGAGGAACTGCATCCTGAAGTCTGCTGCCGTGGGGGCTGACTTCCCCATTGCTCCCTCTCCACATTTCAGCTGGGTCTGCACCCATCGATCCTTGCGTGGCTGGAGTTCTCCCCTAGCTTGAGGAATGAGCAGCGGGATCACCCTGGGTCAACTATGGGGCTGAACCCAAGGAGTTACCAAAGAAAGAGGGAACCTGGAGGGGAGAAACCAGGCCTCCCTGACCCTGAAGCCCCTCCCTCCTGGCAGAGATTGGGGGTGGTCTGCTGGCTGAGCTACTGGCCCAGCTTTTCAGGCCAAGGCCCATGGCTGACGGGAAGTTTACAAGGTGACTGCCTGGCTCCTCACACTCCGCCGTCGGGGGCGCCCCTCTCCAGGGTCAAGTTTGGAGCTGCTGGGTTTGGTTGGAATGGACAGGGCTGGAAGCAGCAGGTGGGGAGCTGTTTTGTGAGCCTCGTCGTCTGCTCACATGCAGGCAGATCACAGCCCCAAACCCAGAAGCCCTCACAGCCCAGGACAGGCTGAGAGCATGGCCTGGTGGAAGATGGGGCCAGACTGGGGTGGTGACTGGGTCTGGGAAGCCTCAAGGGCAGCCCCAGAACTGCCTCCCGCAGCCCCACAGCCTGGGCACTCTACATGGAAAACGGCACACAGTAGGTGCTTGATGCATGCTGTGCAGAGGTTTGGGGCCAGTCCTTGCATCCGTCCAGGCCAATGCTGCAGGGAGCCTCCAGCTTCCAGGGAGCTAAGCCCTGAGCCCCGCAGAGCTGTTACCGTCAGGCTTGGCAGTCAGACCCACCACCAGACCAGAGGTGAGGGAATCTCTGAGCCCGCAGCCTCAGGATCCCCTTTGGGTCTAGAGCCTCACTCTCTAGCCAGAGCTGCCAGCCACAGCCCCAGCTGCTGTCCTAGGAGGAGCCTCTGGAAGCCCCTGGAGCTGCCCCTCCCCCTGATGCCCCCATGGGGGGCCCCTCAGCAGCCCCATCCCCCCCAGTGAGGTAATAATGACCATAATGAGAACAGTCACCCACACGTGTGCACAGCGCTTTACAGGTTACAAAGTGTTTCACATACATCATCTCAATTCCTCACAACAGCCCTGTGAGGTAGGCAGGGCAGGGGGTAATGTTCCCATTTGTACAGATGTGGAGACTGAGGCCCAGGGAGGCCAGTGACCTGCTTGAGGCCACGCAGCAAGTGAGCAGCAGAGCTGGGGCCGGAGGCTGGGGTCAGCCCCACTCCAGCCCCTGGCTCTCTCCACTGACTGTGCTGTCCCCCAGGAGGACCCCAGCCCTGTCCAGAGTCTCAGCCACACCCGAGCCAGGCTCCCACCCCTGGCAGTAGTGCCGCCTGGCAGCCCAGCAGGCAGGCTCCCACCCCCATCGGCAGACCTGTCCCCTCCACCCGCTCCCTGCAAAAAGCCAGCCCGGAGCTGGGCCCAGGCCTGCCCCTACAGCCTGCTCCTGATGGCGCCTGGGGCGGGGTGGGCAGGTGGGTGGGGCTGGAACCTCCTTTCCTGTTTTCCTGAGTGATCCCTCCCCACAGGGGAAGAGAAGAGAAAGGAGGAAGAAGAGGAGGAGGAGGAAGAGAAAAACAAGAAACTGAGTTGGAAGAGGGCCCTGGAGCAATCAGGACGTCAAAAGTTTGCATTCCGACTAGCTATAGGAAATAGTTTTTTTTTCTCTTTTTATTATTTCAAGTTTTCATAAAAATCCATAATTATTGAAACCCAAGTTACAGAGAAAGTTCGTAACTTTTTTATTGAATTACTGACTCTGCCATGTGTCGGTTTGTCGGCTTTCACCTCTAGTCTGTCAACGCCCCTGTGCAGGTGGGGTCCCCAGGCCTGGGTTTCTGAGGTCCTGGTAGAAGGAGGGCAGGTGGTGAGGGCTGGCGGGGGGCAGCAGGGGATGGAGGCGGGAGGGAGAAAGAGAACGTGTGGAAAAGGGTAGGGAGGAGGTTGGAAGGACTGGAGAGTGAGCAGGTGGCGGCCAGGCCCCTTCCCCTGCCCGGCCGCCCGGGGGTCCCTGCCCCCCGCCCCGGCCTCATATCATCTTCATGTTGAACTTGCGGGGCGCGTCGGCCGAGCTGATGCCCGCGTCCGACTTCCGGGGCACGTACTCGATCTCGATGTTGTGCTTCGTGTTGCCCTTGCCCCGGCTCCAGAGAAACAGCAGCACCAGGCAGAAGAGGACGACGCCCAGGAACGAGATGAAGCCCATGGTGGTGGCGATGATGAGGGTCTTGATGTCGAAGGGGAAAGGCACAGTGGCGCGGGTGCTGTTGGCCTCTCCCTCGCCCGGCTGGTTGGAGATGAAGGCGAAGGTCTTGTTGGGCTGATGGGGCCAGTCCGGCGAGTAGCTGCGCACATGCAGGTGGGCGGGCATGGAGTCGTTGCCGCCCGCGTTGGCCGCGATGCACAGGTACGTGCCGTTGTCCTGTACCTGGGCGTAGCGCACCTCCAGTGTGCCATCGGGGAAGACTGTGAGCCGCCCATTGCTCTTGGCTGAGACCAGGTGCTTTCGGGGTGAGAGCCAGAGGATGGCAGGCGGCGGGTCGCCATCGGCGCGGCACACGAACTGCACCGTGTGGCCCTCGTCCACAAACACCTGCTGCGCCTTGCGGTCCCGGATGCGGGCGCGGCGGCAGGTGAAGTAGTTGGGCAGCAGCACGTCAGGGAAGTCCTTGAACTCCTTGCCCTGGACGAACTCGGGCGTGGCGCAGGTGGGCTGCTGCCGGTTGAAGTTGAGCCGCCAGCGGCGCCGGAACACCCACAGGAGCCGGCAGTCACAGGCCAGCGGGTTGGAGTCCAGGATGAGCGTCTCCAGGTTGCCCACCGAGTGGAAGACCGATTCCTCCAGCGTGGTCAGCTGGTTGCCAGACACGTTGAGCACGCGCAGGTAGTTGAGGCCGCGGAAGGCATAGGGCTCCACCATGGCCAGCTGCCCGCCCACCAGCTGGATCTCCTGCAGCCGGAGCAGCTCGTGCAACATGGAGCCCTCGATGGTGCTGATGGGGTTGTAGGAGAGGTTGAGGAAGCGAAGATAGACCAGGTGGCGGACGGCCAGGTAGGGCACGGTGGTCAGGTTGCAGTGTGTGATGGACAGGGACGTCAGGTTGAGGCCGTAGAGGCAGTTGGGTGTCATGGTGTCCAAGTAGGGCCAGTGGGAGATCTCCAAGACCTTGAGTCGGTACAGCCTCTTGAAGGAGTAGTCCCGGATGGCGTTGATGTTGAGGTGCCGGAGCCTCAGGACGATGAGGCCGTGCAGATGGGACAGTGCCTCGGTGGGGATGGAGGTCAGGTTGCACTTCTCCAGGGTCAGCTGCTCCAGGCTGTTGAGGCCACTGAAGGCGCGGTGGGAGATGTAGACGAGGTCGTTGTCGCCGACCTCCAGTGACTTGAGGTTGTACAGGTCCTGGAACATGTAGTCCAGCAGGATGACGATCTTGTTCTCGCTGATGTCCAGCTTGGTCAGGTTGCTGAGGCCGGTGAAGACGCCCAGCGGGATGAGTTTCAGGCGGTTGCTGCGCAGGCCCAGTGTCCGGAGGTTGAAGAGGTTATTGAAGGCGCCGGGCTCCACGGCGCTCACGACGTTCTCATTCAGCTCCAGCTCCTCCAGGTGCGGGAAGCTGGCGAACTCGTCCTGGTTGAGCGTTTTGATGCGGTTCTTCCCCAGGTCCAGCAGGCGAGTTTCGGTGGGGATGCCCTCGGGCACTGCCACAAAGCGCTTGCGGTGGCACAGCACGGCACGGTCCTGGGCGGAGCACTCGCAGCGGGGCGGGCAGCCCGTGGCCGAGCCTGACAGCACAGAGCCCAGCACCAGCAGGAGGATGGGCTGCCAGCAGGCCAGGAGGGGGCTGGGCATGCTCCTCGCGCCCCCCGCCAGCATCCTCTCGCTCACCTGCAGCCGGGAGCAAGCACAGGACAGAGGTGGCGGTTAGGGGCAGTGTGTGTCTGGACCGCACCCAAGCCGCTTGGGTCCCCTCCTGCCCTGTCATGGCGCCCCGACACAGACAGAGAGGCAGGGTCCGGGGTCCAGATGCCCAGGACACAGGGCCTCTGGCCTCATGCTGCCTCCTCTTTGCCTCTTACATTGTCCGGAGTCTTCCCAGAGGACCCTCCCAGCATCCTTGGGATGGAGGGGCTCAGGGAAGGGGCGGGTCACCTCAGAGAGCCTGGCATTGGTACCATCTCCCTTACATTCCACAGGCGGTGGACTCCAGGCACACATCCTCCCCTGAGTCACAGCTCCCTTGGTGCTCATCAGGGATAAAACCAGACCTGCTTAGCCGCCCTGGGCTCACAGTGGGGATCATGGGGCTCAAGGGCTGAGTCCTCTAGGAACAGCCTGGAGAAGCCCGAACCGAGCAGCCAAGAGTGTGGCTAGCCCCCAGCCTGCATGGCCAGGGCTTCTGAGGGCTGGGGGTCCCACTGGCTCAGCCCTGAGCCTCCCTGGGTGCAGACACCATGCCCTCTCCCCATCAGCTCTGTGGCTGGGTCTGCAGTAAACCAATGACACCAGTCACTGTCCACAGTCTGCCGCCATGGGGTTCCTGGACTGCTGGAGGACACCCTCATCTGGAAAGCCCAGCCCTGAAGCCACCCTCCCCGGTGTCCCTGCACCTGCAAATCCATCCTGGACTCGGTGGGATCTGTGACTCTCCACTTCCTCTGGGTCCTGTTGGTGACCCAGCTCAGGCTTCTGAGCCCATGGCCTGGAGAATGTCTTTTCCTGCCTCCTGGTCATGGCTCCTGCAGTTCTCTCCTCCGGCAATGCCCCTTCCCTGGCTGTTGAAATCCCATCCTCAAGGCCTAATTTAAGTCCACTGCTCTAAGAAGTGTTTTCTGATACCCAGTTAACAGTGTGCTCCCCTTACGAGACACTCCAGCCTTCACCTGTCTGTCTCTCAGGGCTCCCACCGCCTGCTTCCTAGCACCGGGGTTCTGAACAGCTGTTAGTAGTCTGAGGAAGGTGCAGAGTCCCACAAGCCAGGATGGCCAAGCAACCTTGGAGGCGTCTGTCCCCGTGGCAGCACCCTGGCTTGTTCCAGCTGGACCCTGAAGCCATGCAGGGTTGGGAGGTGGTGACAAGAGGAACTGCCGGGAGCGGGTCCACTTGCGTACAGGCTGCAGCTGGAATGAGCAAGGGGTGTATGGGAGCCTCCATGAACCTCTCACACCCCCTGTTCAGAGGCCACTTGTCCCCACTCCTGCCCCAAACTGCCTCACATCTCCTCCTTCCCTCCTCTTTCCATCCATCCCCATGGGAAACTGGCCAGTCACACAGGGTGGGGGGGTGGGGGGAGGGTAGGTCAGACCCTAGGAGCGGCTGCCTCCAAACCCCAGGGGTGGATCGGATGGTCTCTGGGGGCCAAGCTGCAGCCACCTCGCTGCTGGTGGGGTGAAGCCCCGACCCTGCTCCTCCACCCTGGCCTCCAGTGCCTCAGGGTTTGCTGCTGTGTCCACATCTTGAACTTATGGCCTGAAGGGGGCTCACTGCAGGAAGGGGAGGCCCAGATTGGATGTCCCACCTTTCCGCCCTAGCTCAGGCCCTTCTCCCACCCCTCCCCACACCTCACACAGCCCCTGCTTTCAAGGCCACAGGCCATCCATCCTTGACATCCATGCATCAGCCATTAAGGCAACTCGAAGCACAGAGAGGTTGTGGCTGTCTACCAATGCCCAGCCAGTAGAGGCAGCAGTTCTGGGGAGGGAGCTCTGGCCTGTTCACAAAGTCACACACCTGCAAATGCTCCACCAGTCTCCCAAGACTGACAGGAGCTTGGTGATTGTTGATGGACTAAGTGACTGATTAAGCAGAGGACTGAGGGTGTCACTGACATGTTATGGAATCTGCAAGGGTTTTGTTATCCCCAAGGGCTTTGTCCCCCCTGACCCTCCCCTCAGCCCCTCTCATCCTCTCTCCAGGCGCTTCTGTAGTTCAGCCTCCACCCCCTGCCACCAGGCTATTTTCCACAGTCACACACGCTCCAGTGACCCACCAGAAAAGCAAACATCCTGACAGGCGATCAATAAGTAATTGGGCTGGCAGCTGGGGCTGGTGCGGGTGTGAGGCTGGGGACCTCAAGAGGTAAATAGGACTTTTAGCATCCAGCTCGGGGCCGGGCTGGCGGGTGGTAGGAGCTGCTGGAGAGAAGGCTGGGGAATGAGGGGGCTAGTGAGGACACTGGCCACCCCGAGGTGCCGGTTATCCCCTCATACAGACGTGAATCTGGCACACAGGAAGCCTGCACTACCTGGCCTCAACCTGCCCACTCACCTCCTTTCCCACTGGTCCCTGAGCAAAGCCACCTGGGCCTCCTCACTTTGTCCTGCACATTCCTGCCTCTAAGCCATCTTCTTCTGGAAGGAACACTGTCCCAGACTCCTGTCCAAGCAGCCTTTGTAAACTTCCACCCCAAAGGCCACCTCCTCCAGGAAGCCATCCTTGACCTACTCAGTCAGATATCACCTCTTGCCCCCAACACCGTAGCCACGTTATTCTTATTAGCAGTGATTTTACATAATTGGTATACAGCACACCGCATTCCCAAAGTGATTTGAACCAACCAGCAGAAAAATTATGCTACAACACCATAAAAAGATAAAAAAGGGAAGCCAGTCAGGAAAGAAGGCCACCAAGTTCTGCCTGATGACTAAAGGTGAGAGCTTCCTAGTGATCTTGAGCAAAGAGGGAAACACGCTCTAAAGCCTCAGCATAACGAACGTTTGTTTAATCCTGGTTCAGTCATGGGTGCGTGTGTCTCACCTGCTAGAGAGTGAGGTGCCCAAGGGCAGAGAGTGTCTGTCACTCAGAGTGAGGTGTGGCACAGAACAGACCCCAGTGGATGTTCTTTGAAAGGAAGCACATGCGCGAGTGAGTTTTTGCAGGGATGGACGCCTTTCTGATGGGGCTAACCCTCCATCGGGCCCGCTGGGCAATGAGAGAGCTGAGGAACTGCAGAATGCTGGAAGCCGGGCAGAGCGGTGCTGCAATCCCACTGTTATCCCATTGTAATCCCAGCTACTCAGGAGGTGGAGGCAGGAGGATCATTGGAGCCTGGAGCTCGAGACCCGGCTGGGCAACATCGTGAGATGCCTGTCTCCCATAAAAATATGAAAACTAGCCAGGTGTGGTGGCACGCGCCTATAATCCCAACTACTCAGCGAGGCGGAGGTGGGAGAATCCCTTGAGCCGAGGAGTTTGAGGCTACAGTGAACCCTGATTGTACCACTGCATTCCAGCCTGGGTAACAGAGCAAGACTCTCCATATCTAAAAACAATCAATCAATCATCAAATAAAAGAGAAATACACTGGCAGAAAAGCTGGTCAGACTTGTCTTGTATAGCTGCCACCCCCAGGCCTGGCAGCAGCCCCGTGGAGCCAGGGGCCATGCTCTGTGGGAGCTCTGGGGGGGGTACGGGCTGAGAGGCCCCGCCCCATGCCTCTTACACGTGGCTGCCCTAAAGGTGGGGAAGCTGAAGCTTGAGAGAGGCTAGGATGCCTGCCCAAGCTGGCACGGCAAAGGCACAGCCCACTGGGCCTCGTCTCCTGGTCTCCCACCCCCATGGCGTCCCTGTCATCTAGGGATGCTGGCAAGAGTCATGTCTGAGGGGTCACCCAAACTGCTGAGTGGGCAACGTGCCGCTCCTGCCCTCCTGGCACTGTTCATGCTGCTGGCCACTCCTGCGACTGTCAGGAAGAGGTATTTTATGCATTTTAATCAGTGTTTTATTTTGGATCCTTGCCCCCTGAAGGGCTTCCTACAAGGGTAAGAGTTTAAAAATTGGACCAATAAATACAAAGGAGGTAGTATCAAAGGCAGGCAGGTAGGCCGGCAGCAGCTGTGCCTGGAGCACTACACAGGCCCCCCAGCAGCCAGTCCCTCCCTGGCTCAGGGCAGTGGGGGACCCCGTCGGCCCACACTGCAGAGGGCAGGCCCCAGGCTCTGGGCTGCCCATAGTGGGAGGGTCAGGCTGCTGGCCACCGGCCACACCCTCCTTCATGCCACGCGGCAGGTACAGCCTGATGCAGGCAGTGTTCCCCGACACATGAAGTTCTCTGTGGCCAGCCTGCTGTAGGACCTCAGCCATGCCTGCCCTCTCTGGCGTGTCTCCCCCACTGCACAGTAAGGGCTCCACTCCAGGGTCCCTGAGGGTGCTGCCACCAGAAACTAGCCTTTTTCCAGCTGGAAGGTTGACATCCCCTAACCTTGCTAAAGGGTAAAGCGGAATGGGAGGTTCATGCCTCAAGTTGCAGTGTCACTGGGGTTGGAAAAGCCTCCGGGGGGTAAGGCTCAGGATGGCCGGCTTCCTTCCCTGGGGCATCACATTCAGGGTGTGGCCCCAGGGTCTCAGGATGGAGGAGAGTAATCATGGGAGATGGAAGGGGTCTGGGATCACCTGTGGACAGGTTCAGGGAACACTGAGGGAGCTTGGAGTTACTCTGTGCCACAGGCAGCATTGGAGGCCCACGGGGGCGGGCATGACTCCCCACGCATCCTCTACAGGATCATCCACCAGACACCTTTAGAAAATGGGAGGGACTAACACTTGGACAGCTCCTGCTATGGGCCAAGCCTGGGGCTTTTATTTTTATATTTTTTAAGAGAGTCTCGCTCTGTTGCCCAGGCTGGAGTGCAGTGGTGCAATTTTGGCTCACTGCATCCTCCACCTCCCGAGTTCAAGCAATTCTCTAGCCTCAGCCTCCTAGTTGTGATTATAGGTGTCCACCACCACACCAGGCTAATTTTTGTATTTTTAGTAGAGACAGGGTTTCACCATCTTGGCCAGGCTGGTTACAAACTCCTGACATCAAGTGATCCACCGGCCTTGGCCTCCGAAGTGCTGGGATTACAGACGTGAGTCACGGCGCCCAGCTGAGGTTTGGGGCTTTATACACGTTGTCTCAGAAACACTATATTCAGAAGAGACCTTTCTTACCCATTTTACAGATGAGGAAACAGAGGCTCTGAAAGGGGAGTTTGCTTGCCTGGGTCCCGGGTCACAAAGCTCACAGGCGCAGAGATCTGTGTCTCCTAGCTGGGCTGCCTGCCCCAAGAACTGCCTGGTGTGAAGCCGGGCTGACTCTGTAGGCCGGGCCAGGGGAGGGCTGCCCTGTCAGGGTGGTGCAAGGGTGAGGCCCCAGGGCTCAGGGAAGGCCCTAGTCCTCAGAGAGCTACACCCAGGCATCTGCCCCCAAACCCGACAAAAGCCTTTCCCCATCTTCCGGAAGACGGTGTGTTACACGCACCACGTGTGCTCAGTGCTTTCCCACACGCTCTTCTCCTGTGCCTGCTGCCACCGCCTGGGCTTGAATCTCACCTCATTTGGGGTTGGCTGAAGCGCAGAATGGCAAATTTAGCTACTTTAGGTTTATGGTATCAGTATTTCATGGTGCTCCCACGCATCGTTCCTCGGGGACCGCAGGGACCCCCACACACACAGGCATGCGATCTGCATGGCGCGTCTGCCCCACCAAGGCTGCGGCCCAGGGTCCTCTGGGTGCTCAGCCTGGCTGTGTGGCCAGGGCAGGGCCTCATGGGGAACAAAGCGCGCGTGCGCTGTCCTCATCTTGCCTTGTGCCTGCCGTGCCTGTGACTGAGTGGGCGGCAGGACAGAGGGAGCGAGGAGGGTGGCAGGCCTGGGCAGGGGCTGGGCACTCAGGAAGGCTGCCCAGGGCTCTGCCAGCTCCACTGCCAAGAAAGGACGGGGAGAGCAGGAGAACGAAAGAGACAGAAACGGAGAGACCTCTGGAGACCCGTGGTGGGTGGGGGGACCAGGAGGGGAAGGGGCAGGTGGAGGAAGCAGGGAGGGCAGCGGCGAGGCGGGAGAAAGACGGGGACACCGGCTGGGGCCAGGAAGGGAGAGACAGGGGCCAGAGCTTGCCCTGCAGGCACGACCACTGTCCCAGCCGGGCACCTGCCGCACGTCAGCCTGGGCCTCTTCACACATCCCGTCCCCCGACTCCGCAGGTGAGTCTGAGCACTTCCACATCCAGGTGGGGGGAGACTCAGCAAGGCAAAGGACTCACGCAGGATCACCAAAGCAGAGAAGCAGGCCCGGCCGGGGCGCCTTGTGACCTGTCCTCTCCCCGAGTCCCTGCCTGCTGAGGTCCCTTCGCTTCAGCTTCAGTTTGCGGGATCCGTTTCAGGAAATGATAAAGTGCGTTAGAGGGAACTGCGCCTGCTCAGAGATGACGGGGGCAAGTAGCCAGGAGTGGGGTGCAGTGAGGCCCATCTACAGGGGCCTGTGACGGTCACCCTGCTGGGGCTTTCCTTCTGTCACAGTGGCCCACTGCCCATGCCCCATGCCTACAGGCCTTGTACTTGGCCTTGAGAAGCAGCTCAGGGTCTCCCCAGTGGCTCTCCTCTAGCCTGGGGAGAAGGGACAGCCTCTGGTGGGTCCCCTCTGGGTCTCCGGCCACGCTCTGTCCCCACTGCTGCTGGGCTTCTGCAGCCTCCTCTCCCGTGGCCCCCAGACTAACAGCCTCCAAAGTGGGCCTGATAGAGTTCCACGCTCCCGGGCCCAGCCTGCAGACGTGCCCACCTCACAGGGGCAGAGAGAGCCGGCCAGATGACTGCTGCGAGGGGCAGGACTCGCACTCTGGCCTCCAACTCCTCACCTAGTTCTTAATGAAGGAAGGCTTTGTGGAGGAGCAGGAAGTGCTGTGTGAGCTGAGACTGAAATACATTTTCCTCAGGCCAAGGAAGAAGCCGGGGAGGGCATTTTGCACAACGGGAAGAGGGACAGCAAAGGTGTGCAGGAGACAGGGACGGCGGCCTTGTCCGCCTGAGAGCACCGTGGGACTCCTCATGGCTTCTCTCCTGGCCCAAACCCTGCCCCAGTCCCTGGACTCCGTGTACCGATGCTCCATTCTGGGTTTCCAGGGCTGATCCCGCTAAGCTGTGAATGGCTGATAATGGCAGAAGGTAGGAGCTGTGAATGGGGAAGCAGTTCCGTCACGGGCCTGTTTCATCTGGGGAGCTGCCCCCTGGCCTGTGGGGGTGGGGGTGAGGCTGGGCGCGGACCCTGAGAGTCGCAGTCCTGTGCCCAGGCTGAGCTCCCGCGGGAGAAAGCCGGGTGGACTGTGCCGCAGGTGTCCCACGCCTCCCAGGGGGCTGGTCTGCCTCACCCCCTCCTCCCATCTCCCCTCCTCCATCTCCCCTCCTCCTCTTAAGCCACCTCCCCACGGGGACAGAAAAATCAACCTGGAAGAACAATGAGGTCATGTCCTTTGTTGTGTATAATTATTTTCCTCTTGTTCTTGGTTCTAGCAAAGAGTTGTGGGCCCCTGGAGTGTCTGTGTGTGAGAGTGTGTATATGTGTGAGTGGCTCTGTGTGTGTGTGTGTGTGTGTGTGGCCTCTGTGTGTGTGTGTGTGGTGTGTGAGTGGCCTCTGTGTGTGCGAGTGTGGTGTGTGAGTGGCCTCTGTGTGTGAGTGGCCTCTGTGTGTGTGTGTGTGTGTGTGTGGTATGTGAGTGGTGTGAGTGAGTGGTCTCTGTGTGTGTGTGTGGTGTGTGAGTGGCGTGTGTGGTATATATGTGAGTGGCCCCTGTGTGTGTTTAAGTGGTCTCTGTGGCCTCTGTGAGTGTGGTATGTGTGTGTTGAGTGGCCTCTGTGTTGTGTGGTGTGTGTGTGTGGCCACTGTATGTGTGTGCACTGTGAGTGGCCTCTGTGTGTGTCATGTGTGTGAGTGGCCTCTGCGTGTGTGTATAGTGTGTGTGTGAGTGGCCTGTGTGTGTGAATGGTGTCTGTGTGAGTTGCCTCTGTGTGTGAGTGTGGTGTGTGTGAGTGGCCTCTGTGTATGTGTCATGTGTGTGTGTAAGTGGCCTGTGTGTGCGAGTGGTGTCTGGCCTCTGTGTAAGTGTGGTGTATCTGTGTGAGTGGCCTCTGTGTGTGTGCGGTATGTGTGGTGTGTTTGTGTGAATGGCCTCTGTGTGTAAGTGTGGTGTCTGTGTGAGTGGCCTGTGTGTGTGTGTGAGAGTGGCCTCTGTGTGTGAGTTGCCTGTGTGTGTGGTATGTGTCTGTGTGTGAGTGGCCTGTGTGTGATGTGTGTGTGTGTATGGTGTGTCTGTGACTGGCCTCTGTGTGTGTGATGTGTCTGTGTATCGTGTGTGTCTGTGTCTGTGTGTCAGTGGCCTGTGTGTGTGTATGTGTGTGTGATGTGTCTGTGTGTATGGTGTATGTGTCTGTGAGTGGCCTCTGCATGTATGACATGTCTCTGTGTGTATGGTGTGTGTCTGTGTGAGTGGCGTGTGTGTGTGGTGTGTCTGAGTGCCCTCTGTGTGTGTGTGTGTGTCTGTGTGTCTGTGAGTGGCCTCTGTGTGTGTGTGGTGTGTGAGTGGCATGTGTGAGTGGCCTCTGTGAGTGTGGTGTGTGTCTGTGTGAGTACCCTGTGTGTGTGTGTGAGTGTGGTGTGAGTGGCCTGTGTATGTGTATGTGTGGTGTGTCCGCATGTGCGGCCTCTGTGTGTGTGTCTGTGTGTGTGAGTGGCCTCTGTGTATGTCTGCATGTCTGTTTGTATGTGTGAGTGGCGTGTGTGTGTGTGTGTGGTGTGTGTGTGAGTGGCCTGTGTGTGGTGTGTCTGTGTGTGAGTGGCCTGTGTGTGTGGTGTGTGTGTGTGGTATGTGTATTCTCTGTGTGAGTGACATCTGTGTATGTGTGAGTGTGGGGTGTGTGTGGCCTCTGTGTGTCTGTGAGTGTGGTGTGTGTCTGTGTGTGTGAGTGGCGTCTGTGTGTGTGATGTGTCTCTGCATGTGTGTGGTGTGTGTGTGAGTGTCCTCTGTGTGTGAGTGACCTGTGTGTGTGGCAGGGGTGTGTGTGTGGCCTGTGTGTGTGATGTGTCTATGTGTGAGTGTGGTGTGTGTGTGAGTGGCGTCTGTGTCTGTGATGTGTCTGTGTGTGTGGTGTGTGTGAGTGGCCTCTGTGTGAGTGGCCTGTGTGTGTGGGGATGTGTGTGTGTGGTATGTGTATTCTCTGTGTGAGTGACCTCTGTGTGTGTGTGAGTGTGGGGTGTGTGTGGCCTCTGTGTATGTGTGATGTGTCTGTGAGTGTGGTGTGTGTCTGTGTGTGAGTGGCGTCTGTGTGAGTGTCCTCTGTGTGTGAGTGGCCTGTGTGTTTGTGTGTGTGTGTGGGGTGTGTGTGTGTGGCCTGTGTGACGTCTGTGTGTGTGTTGTGTGTGTGTGTGGTGTGTGTGTGGATGTGTGTGTCTGTGCATGGCGTCTATGTGTCTGTGTGATGTGTGATGTGTGTGTGTGTGTGGCGTCTGTGTGTCTGTGTGATGTCTGTGTGTGTGCTGGCTGCCCCTCCTCCCCCACTCCTGGGTGCCGGGGGTCCCCAGCCCCATTACTCAGGTGCACCCTGGGAAGCTCCACCATCTCCCACAGGTGCTCACTGGCCTGAGCGCCTGCTGGAGGTGCCGAATGGGCATGGTGTGGCTGTCTGCCTGCCTGTCCTGGACTCCCGGGTCACCTGAGGCCAGCACTCGGCCGCTCTGCACTGAAGGGAGGAATGCCCCTGCCCACCTCACCACGGCACAGCCATCTTGAGAGCCGCCAGCCTTCTGGCCAGCGCGCAGCCCCAGGCCATTTGCGGGATAAATTATGAATTTTAATTGTCGCAGCATCTTAGTGTTTAACGGCTTCTATATATAGGCTCTGCCCTCCAGGAGTGGCGCGCTTGGTGGAGAGGAGTGGGAGTTGGGCAGGGCCCACAGGAGCCCATTCTGGGTGAGCAAAAGGCCAAGGCCTGGGCTCCAGCCAGTGCACCCTGCCCTGCTTTGTGACCTCAGGAGAGACCTGGACCACTCTGTGCCCTTCCTGCCCCTGGCACAGGTTGCCCATGCTGGGTCCCCCTAAGCAGACAGTACCCCCACTCGGATGGGAGCTGTCCCAGAGCTGAGGTGAGGCAGGCAAGTGCCTATTTGTGGTGACCTGAGGGAGCCCAAGGACAACCCAATCCTGTATCCCCATATCCCCTTTTTCATGCCCAGGCTTTTGGGGACAGGAAGGTGCCCCTCACGGCCCCCAGCACCATCCCCTGCCCAGGCCAGTGGCCACTTGGAACACGCTTGCCTCATCCCCAGTCGTCCTCTCACACCTTTCTGGGGCTCCCCGGGGGACCCCTCTCTGCAGCCCCAGCCCTCAGGGCCTCTCTACTTGAGAATGGCTCAGGCCTGGACACTAGCCAACCCCCTGGGAGAGCTAGAGGCCTTGTGCTTGGGGTGGGGGTGTCACAGCCTCACAGACCGCAGGCTGGCAGTGAGAGGCTGAGACGCGTGGCGGGGCTAGCATGGGATTTGGGGTTAGCCAGAGAGTTAGACATAATGGCAATGAGAATGATGATTGGTAAAACCATCAGAGGTGGCCTTTGGTGTGCCAGGCATGATTTCAGGCACTTCACATATAAAAACTCACTGAATCCCACACCTACCCACTGAGGTAAGTGCTGCATGATCCCAATTTTGCAGATGGAAAACGCAGCAGCATAAAGGTGTTCTGCAGCTTGCTCATGTGCAGCGTTCACGGCTTGAGCCCCAGCGCGTTGGCTCCGGAGCCCATGCTCTTCGTCACTCCCCTATGGTGCCTTTTCTTTTTTAAAGCTAACACTAACACAGCATTGGCTATGCGCCAGGCATGAAGCTGTTTGATCTCCATAACCACCCTAAGGAGGCTGGTATGATCCCCATTTCATGGATTAGAGAACTGAGGCGCCGAGAGGTGACGCACCCTGCCCAAAGTCCCACAGTGATGAGGGGTGTGTGCCTGAGGAAGGCACACCCCGGCGGTCCTGCCACTCCTCTACTGCCTCCCTCTGACTCGGGTGCAAGGGCCTGCCCTCACTGCTGGGGCGGAGAGTGCAGGGAGAGGGAAGGGAAGAGACGTTTCTACGCAGCATGCTTACTACGTGCTTTGCTGAACGACCCCACCAACCCTCACCACATTACACACCCGCTTCATTGCTCTGAGCCGTGGGTTCACCTGCCCAAAGTCCTGTCCTTGTCTGGCTCCAAAGGCATAACGCCCTTCGAGACCCTCACACAGATGAAGAAACTGAGGTCCAGGAGCATCAGGGACTTGCCCAAGGCCCCACAGCACCCTGGGCTAGGGCCTAGGAAGGACTCCAGCCTCCCAACCACCGCCACCTTCTCTCCCCTACACCATGCAAGGGTCACATGGCCACCCCATGGCAGGGCTGAGTCAGGGACAGGTGAGAGTTTGGGTGATTCTGCTTCGAAAGGGGAAAAGATTGAAAAATAACCCTCTAAAACATCACAAACCAAGGTCCAGTCAGTTCTGTATAACACGGACAGGCAAATTGCAAAAAAAAAAAAAAACCAAAACACTTGCCTCTCTCCCAGCCCCGGCAGTTCAAAGCCCTCTTTGCTCAAATGAATCCCGGCTGTGCCATTGCCAGAGTCCATTTTACCAACCTGGTAAACTGAGCCCAGTACCCAGGAGGTGATGGAGCCTCCAGCCAGGCACATACAAGTGTATCCTGTTCAGGCACAATGGATGCCACCCCCCAGCTGCCCATTCGTGAGAAGCCCAGACTTGGGGGAGAACGGGCACCTCTGCGGATCTCTAAGGAGCGCGTCAAGGCAGAGGCTGCAAAGGTCCACTGCAGGCCTGGACAGCGGAGCCAATATCCATGGTGAGCTCCTCCCAGGGGAGGCTGTTCAGCTCCACGTGGGGAACCCGATGGGACATTAGAGGGACATTGGATTAGATGGCTCAGGACAGAAGAGCTGCCTCAGGAGTAAGTGAGCAGCCCGTCATGGGAGGCATGCAAGCTGAGGCCATGGATCACGGCGACTGCAGGAGGCCTCCTGTGCTGGGAGCTACACCTCAGTAGCCCCTCTCAGCTCTGAGATGCTCCCGCGTTGCACCAAGTAAAGGGACTTGAGATGGCCAGCTCCCCGCCACCGCCTGCATCTGCAGCCCTGCACTGGGCCAGGCAGAAGCAGCAGGCTGGCCAGGCCCCCACCCCCTCCCAGAGCCGAGAGCAGGTTCTCTGCAGAGGGAAGCAGAGGAGGTGGCAGAGGGAGATTAATTCCCTGAAATGGGGAAAAATAGAAAAACACACACACCACACACCCTAATAACATGTAATAAGAGGTTGGAGACGAGGAACAATGCCCTGGTAATGTCACCCTGGCGGCAATCAATTTGGGTGTCACATGAAATATGCATAATTATTCCACCAGCCCCAGTGCTCGTCTTTAACCAGATCGGGGGGCCCGGGCCCAGGCGGGAAAGGCAGCGTGGAATCAATCGTTGGTGCACCAGGCTGGCAGAGGGAGCTGCTCCAAATTAGCCTGCCAGCACCCGGCTTCTCAGCCCCTCTGAGCCAGCAGGGGTCTGGAGGGCCTCGCTGGTGGGGGCCCTGCAAGGCCCAGGAGTCACCTTGCTCAGCCACCCCTCATTCGATCCATGAGCAAGAGCAGTCAGAGGACTCCCCATGGAAGTGAGAACGGAGGAGGAGCGAGCACACATTTGTCCCATCCGGTGCTCATTCCCTGGGTCACCAGACTCTTATTAAGCACTCGCCAGTGCCAGGCCTCACGCCAGGTGCCCAGGGGGGCTGTGCAGGAGGTGGGGGATGCTAAAATAATGAAACACAGGCTCCCTCCATGTGCTAAGCTAGGATCACTCCTTCCCATCCTGGGTGAACACAAAGCCTCTGGGGTTCCTGGAATTTGCTGTCGTTTGCTTGCACTAAACATGCAGGGACTTAAGCCCTTCTTGCTCCTCCTTCATCCCACTTGCTTTTGGAGTCCTCCCTGTTTGCTCGTATCCGTCCCAGACCTCAAGCATGGTAGGGCAGCATCCCCGCAACTGGGGAACAGGTGTTGATGGGATGCCTGCTTAGTGAGGACCCAGTAAACACTGGCTGCTGCTCAGCTCAACCCCCATTCCATACACCAGAAACCCCAAATTCCAGAAATGCAAATCAAGGCCACCATGAAATACCATCTTACATTCATTCCATCAGTAAAAATCAAGCCCCTGACAACAGTGAGTGTTGTCAGGATGGGGTGCAATGGGAACACTCATCACCTCCTCCTGTGGGGACGACAAACTTGTCTAACCAATTTGGAAAACACTTTGGCAAATACCCTAGTAAGGCTGAATGCAAACGTGCCCTACAGGCCAGCAGTTCCGCTCCTAGCTGTGTGCCCCAAAGACACTGCACGTTGTCTCAGAGATGGGATGAGAAGGTTCTTGGCAGCATTGTTTGTAAGAGCAAACATGGAAATAACCTAAATGTCCCTTGGTAGGAGAATGTAAAATAACACTTTTATGATCACATGGCAGAACATTATACATCAGTGAAAATGAGCTACATCTACTATTATTTGCAGCAACATAGATGAAGTTTACATGTGATGAAGAAAAAAGCAAATTCCAGAGGACTGCATGTGGTTCGTGCTCTTTTTATAAAGTTCAAAAATAACTAAAACTGAACTACTTATATAGATTTAAATGTATAATTTTAAAGAGGCAAGGGATTGTTAAACACATAATTTAGGGTAGTCATTGAAAAAGAGGTGAAGGGTAGGGGTGTACGGAGCACATGGGAAGAAGTACATCATTACTGGAGTGTCAGTGTTTGAGCTGAGTAGGACCACAGTGTTCATTATAGTATTATTACTACTACTGTGATTATTAATACTAAATGCCTCCACTAATTAACAGGCTAGGCCTGGGCCAGTAAGTAAGAGCCTCCGGCCAGAGGCCAGGAAGAAGGCGTTCTAGACTGAAGTCCAGACTTGCAGGCTAGGGGTTTAGAGCAGGTCACTCCACCTCGCTGGCTCTGTTTTCTCAGGTTTAAAATCAAACCTCTGCACCTACTGCCTACAAGGATAAGATCATGAGCGTGTCAGTGATGTCAACTATGAGTAGCTAGCACTTAGTAGGGTATCTAGCACATCCTAACATTACCAGGCACTGTTCTAAATGTTTTGCTTATGTTAGCACACCTAATTGTCACGTCTTCCCTTGAGGTGGGTGCTATTGTTACCCTCACTTTATGGATAAGAGACAGGCCCAGAGAGATTAAGTAACTTGTCCAAAGTCACAGAGTTAGGCAGTAGTGGAGCTGAGACTTGAACCTAAGGTCTACACTGGCTCCAGGGTCTACACTTTTAACAACTTTGCTATAAAATAACATTGAAGAAATGGAACACACACAAGTAGACTGTCGTCAGCACAGCTCTACTGAGCCCACAGTACCCAGGGATATTCATTCGTTCATTCATTCGCTCGTTCATTCATTCCCTCATTCATTCATTCCACAACTAAACAAAGGGCAGCATCAAGAATGCCTCAAATGTACTAGGAAATGAACCTGCCTTCTCACACTCTTTCTACAAAGAAACTTCCCTGATTCTGGAGTCCCCTGCTTTGTGTCTTTGCAAAGTCTGCTATTTCACTAGGACTCAGCCAGCCTCCCTGTCTTCCTAAAGCACCTTTGACAACCTTGACCTCCAGGGAAAAATCCACCCTTCTCTGAGTGTCCATGTGGGCTACTGAGTACCCCATTAGTCTCTTTCCAACTCCTGCCTGAAGCACCTTTGACATCACTAGCTCTGTGCATTCATGCACAGGTAGTCCTTGTGGCTCGCCAAGAGTTACTCCCTGGTACCTCCAAGGGTCTGTCCCATCCCAGGGGCACTGACGAGGGCCAAAGGAAGGGTACTGGGATTACCCAGGGTGTTCAAGGCAGACCATGCCTAGCCCAGAGCCGAGCAGGCAGCTTGGCTAGGATGTGCAGAACAAATGCATGAATGGGCTGCAACTATATTCAGTGCAAACAAGTGTGGGTCTATGCTGTGAGTGCCTAGAGAAGGGGGTCAGTGACTTGAAGCAGTCACAGAGGCTCTTGGAGGAGGGGGTCAGGAGAAGGAGAGGAGAGGGTCTCTTGTGAGGGGATGCAGGGCTAAGCCAGGTGAGGATGGGGGGATACGTGGAGGAACTAGAAGAAACAAAACAGAAAAGCCGTCAGAGGCTAACCACGGGGGCAGGAAGCCCACTTCCACAGAGTGCCCCACGCAGGACAGCGAGCCCAAGACACTCCGGCCAGCAAACTAAGGCCCTGACTCTGAGACCACCACACCTACTGCCTCCCCTCCCTGGCCCTTCCCTGGCTCCACTTCCTCCACCCTCCACCCGACACGCTTCTGTGGGACCCTGCACGAATGCCTGCGCTGCCTCCCCTCCCAGAAGAAACACACCCAACTCCACCTGTGCTCCCCCATACCTGCTTCTGCAGGCACCTGAAGAGCAGCAGCATACATGAGCCATCACTGGCACCAGGGACCCCGACGGGCTGCATGCAGAGCCACCACCCACCTCTACGAGAGGTTGCTTTTTGGGGGTGGGGTCGGGGAGGTATCCCTCTGGGAGTCTGGGTTTTAGAAAGCAATACCCAGCATAGGAAAAATGGATGGCCAGAGGGCGGAGGATGAAGACAAACCCAGATGAAAGAGGGCTGGGGTAGGGTAAGCAGTCTCTCCACCTCCCTCCCAGTCACACGGGGCCCCTCAGCCCGCAGGCCATGGGACCCTGGCTTTAACACAGGCCCATCTCCCTGAAAGCTGGTTCCCACTCTAACTCCAGACCCTGGAGAACACTGCAGCTTTAACCAAGCCCTCCCCACACTTAAATTGGCAGAGGGTGGGGAGGGGGGCAGGGGTCTGTCCCCGCCTTTGCTAAGCCCCCTCCAGGAGGGGCAGCTGGGTGCTGCTGGGAGCCCAGATCTGAGTCTGTGCCCTCTTTCAGCACGGTTCCAAGGAGGTCTTGGTCTCTCCCCATGTCACCCTGTACCCTCCCTCCCGCCTCAGGCCACGGGTAGAAAGCAGGGAGAACAGGCATGCTGTCCCAGTAGACCTACTGCTAGCGCCTTCCCAGAGGCCTGAGGATTTTGAGCTCCTTCGTGGCTTACACAAGGACAAAGGGTCTGGGAGCAGCTGGCCCTCTTCTCCTCACTGACACTCTGCGCTGGGTCTGGGGAAGCCCCAGGCTCTCTGCCGCCTAGGTGCCCGGGCTCTTCGCCCCCTGGGAATGGGAGGCACTGGTGCTGAAGTCGCTGGCATAACGACCAGCAGAGCTGAGCCCAGAGCCGCCAGCCAGGCTGGGCTGTGCACCCTCTGGCTGACCAAACCAAGCAGAGGACCAAGGGGCTGAGTGAGCAGGAAGGGGTTGTCCAGATGCCACAGCCCCCCCGGCTCAGGGCCGCCTGCACCCTGCACTCCCACCCCCCACCCCCGGGACAGAGCTGTTCCCATCCTCCCAGGCGCCCCTTCTCCCCCACCCCAACCCCAAGGCCTCTGAGAACAAAGGGGAGGTGCCGGCACAGCTGGGCTGGACCAGGCTGGGCTGCGACCCTAGCAGGAACTGGGAGGGGGCTGCCCACTGGCCTGGCCCCACCCCTCCTCCTCAAAGAGGGATCCGCCTGGAGGGACACATCTTCTGGCATGCCTTGAGAGCAGAGAGCCCACAGCCCACCCCAAAAAGGGTGTGAGGGGGAGCAGGAGGCTCCCTCCTCACCTCCCTCTTCTCAGCTGGTTCCCACCTCCCACCCGCTCTGCCTTAGAATGAAAAGTGGGGCAGGAGGAGGTGAGAGCCCGCACTGAAGGCAGACAAAGGGGAGGCCCCTAAGGGGTTCCTGGTTCTCCTGGTCCCCAACTTCCTCTGCTCCATTCTCCCTACTCCCCATCTCCTTTTCACAGGGCGGGAGCTGGAAAGGGGTGATGCTTGTGTGTCGGGGGAGCTGCCATCCAGGCTGCAGCTTGTGGAGAAACCCAGTCCCTGACCTGTGTCCACCAGCTAGGGAGTGTCTGACGCTGGCTGGCGGGGGCTGCCTGGGGCACCTGGGGTCCACGAAGGGAGGTATCCACCCAGGGCTGAGCAGGGGGCTTACCCTCTAGAGTGACCAATGCTGAGAACGGGAGCGGGGGACAGGAAGGGGAGAGCAGTACTGGGACACCCGTGGGAGGCCCCTCCCCAGCTCCAGGCTCCCAGCTTACAAACCGGAAATTTGTTAGGGTTGGAGGGAGGGGTGTAGGAAAAGAAGAATCTTCATTTCTGAGGCTTGAGGGGAAATCAGGCCTGTGACCCCAAAGGAGGTCTGGGTGGCCCCGGGGTGCCCCGCAACCCCAGGAGGGCGCAACCAGGGCGGACGGCAGTCCCCGGGGGCGCTTGCCACGGGGCTGCCTGTTTGGGGTTTGACCGCGGCCTCCAGGCTCACCTGCATCTCGGGCGCGCCTTCGGTCCGCTCGGCTCGGTCACCAATCGCATGTCTCTCCCGCCGGCCCGCCCGGCCCCAGCCCCTGCCCAGCCCCCTCCGTCTCCTCCTCCTCCTCTGACACCTTCGCCCGGCAGTCCGTGCGCCCTAGCGGGGCTGGCCGTCCGTCTGTCCGCCCCGCGCGGGCGGGAGCCGAGTCGGAGCCGGGGCCGGGGCTCGGGAGTGGGGAGCTGGGAGGCCGCGACCCGGCGGACGGAGGGGCAGGCGCGCTCAGGACGCGCGACGCGGGATCCGCGAGCCTGGTTCTGCGCCCCGGGCCGGCCCGGAGCCGCCGCCGCCGCCGCCTCTGCCGCTGGGGCCGGGGTCCAGGCCGGGGACGCTCCGCCGCGGGGCCGGGGTCGGCTGGCAGCGGCCGCGCATGCTGCTCGGCGCCCCGCGTCGGGAGAGGGGCCGGAGCGGCGCGGGTGGGGACTCCGCGCCCTCCGGGGCCGGGACCGGGACCCACTGCCGCCGCCGCCTGCGCTGTCGCCCGCTGCCCGCTCCGGCTCCCGCGCCGGCTCCCGCTCGGGCTCCGCGCTCTGCAGCGGCGCGGGGAGGGAGCGCCAGGAGCGAGCCAGGGAGGGAGGAGGGACCGAGGGAGGAGGGAGCGTGCGAGCGGCGGGAGCCGGGCGGGGGAGGAGAAGGCGCGGCAGCAAAACCTGGTGGTGGTGGGGGGGGGGGGGGTGGCTCGTCTCCTTTCAACGGAGGGGGCGGAGAGCGAGGGGCGCCCCAGCCGCTGCCCTGCACGCAGGGGGCAGCGAAGCCAGTAGTGGGGAGCAGGCGAGGGGCCACCAGCCCGGCGCTCCAGCTCCGCACACGGCCGCGCCCGTCAGGGTCCGGGGCTCCGGGCGAGTCCAGGGCCAGCCAGTCCCGGGGAGTCCGGCGTGCGGTCCTCCCTGGGTGTGTGCGCGCACACCGTTGTGTGTGATTTTGTGTGGCCACATGCGTGTGCGTGTGAGAGCGCGAGTATGTTTACACGTGTTAACCGGGCTGTGGACGAACACACACACGAGGGCGGACAGGGCTCCCCACCCCAACAGGGTTGTTTGGAGGACGCAGGGGGAGGCTGACCGGGAGCCCCCGACCTGGCCCTGTCCCCTCCTCTCGGAAAGTCCGCGAGCCTGGATCACCCGCATCCTGGCAGCAGGAGGGCGAGGCAGGCAGAACGGGAAGCTCCAGGGGACCGCGAGGAAGCCGCGCTGGCCCGGCAGCTCTACCCAGGAGCGGGGTCTCGCGTACCTCCTTGCGGCGGGGGTCCCCGCCCAGCCTGGCTTCCTGCCCAGCAGAGGGCGGCAGGCCTCTCTGGCCCGCGCCGTCCGGAGGCCCTGCACCCAGCGGCCAGCAGAGGGCAGCGCAGAGCCTCCGTCTGGGCTTGACTGTTCCCCATCCTCCTCCGGAACGGTCCCGGGGATGCTCGGCGGGGGCCACAACTTCAGATGGGCCCAAGGAATGGGACCTCTCCTCGGAAATCCAGATCCTCCTTGACCCACAGATAGAGAGACTAGGCCGGCAGGGATGTCCTGGCAAAGCCTGCCGAGTAGGTCACCACCCTCAGGACCTCACCTTTTCCCTGTACCTCCTTGAAGCCAGACGCCCTTTAACACCAAGCCAGTTTTATCAGAATAACCATCCACGCTGACAGCACCCGGCACAGCCATCCCTTCTCCACTGCTGCGAACACCCCGTTAGCACATGAATGCTGATACCTTGAGTCCACAGGGGCAACTGAGGCTGGGAAGGAGGAGCTCTAGCCCAAAGCCTCTCCGATTCTGGAGCAGACCCTGGAATCCCACTTCCAGTGCCACCTTTCTCCCAGGAAGCCTGCCCGACATCACTGCAGAGATATCTGGCTGCCACGGAGGGACCTGTCCCCACCCCCAGCAGCACCCTGCTTCTCCGCTGTTCAGCGTCACACACAGCCCAAAGGCTTGCACAGACCTTCTGTTCCAGCTGCGCCATTTCTGGGCACTTCTCAGCCTCTCTGGCGCACCGTTGCTCTGGACAGTCCCGCCTGGAGCACTTTCTCCTGTCTCCTGTGTCTATGTCCATCCTCATCTTAGGCCTAGCTAGAGCCCCCTCGGAGCAGGTGTCCATGCTATGCTCTGCTGTGAACTCTACTTTCACCCTCCAGCAACACTCGGGGGGGCGGCACTATTGTCTCCCTGTGACAGAGGGAGAAAAGCCCAGGCCCAGAGAGGTTCCAGGCCTTGCCCATGGTCACACAGCCAGCAAAGGCATGGAAAGGGAATTGAACTTGCCTTCTAGGGCTGAGTGGACCAGCAGAGGGCAGGCTCGGCAGAGGGACTTACAGGTGGGAGGGGAAGCGGGGGGGACAAGCACAGGGGTCCCCTCACTCACAGAGCCCAGCGCGGCTCCCGGTCCCTCAACTCCCCGCTGCCTGGACCCCTCCCCAGACTCCCCAGCCCCCCACCCCGGCTGTTTGCGAGCTACCCGTGCTCCCACCCTCCCGCGCCGCCTCCTCCCACCAGCCCGACAGGAATAGACGTTCGCTGGCTCCTGCGTAAAGGCTCCGCCAGGCACCCGGCGGGCGCGCAGACCCGCTGGGGGGCGGGGGCGGGGGCGAGGGCTATTCCTGGTGCGGTGACTGACGCAGGCAAGGCGCGGCCACCACATCTCTCCGCCCCCGACTCACCTGCTCCCTGCCTCAGTGATCTCGGAGGAGAAATGGGGGAGAGGCCACTGCTTCTACTTCCCAACCCCCAGGTGCTACCTGAGGAAGCCAGGGTCCTGGGGTGGGGTACTCTGGCCCCATAATGATCCCTCCGCTCCTGGGGGGCAGCAGGGATGGCCGCAGAGCTGTGTCTGGGAGGAAGGGCCCCTGGTTCTCCACTGTCAGTGGCATCCGAGCCATTCCCCTTCCCTTTGTCTCCAAAAGACATGACCCCTCCCAGCTCTCCCTGTTTTATTCCAATGGAAACGATGGGGAGAGGGGAGCTTTGGGGGAACAACTTGGAAGAGAGGTCTTTTTGAGGGCCTAGCTTGGGCCTGGTGAGAGTATGGGCCCCTGACCTTGTCACCCAGAACTCCAGGAAAGGAGGGTGTGTCACTGGGTCCCCATCCAGTCAGATACCTCTGCATGAGCTGTGGAGGAGAATACCTCTCTCCTTTCCTGTGGGGTGTTGGGGGTGAGAGGACCCCCAGAGCAGTCCTCTTGGGGGTCCCAGGGCCAGTCCAAGTCTTCTCTGGCACAACCAGGGGACCATGTCCAGGACCTCCGGCTGAAGAACGTTCCCCTGCACCCCAGGCCTTCATGCCCACTGGACCACCCTCATGGTGTGCCCTCTCCCTGGTTTCTTTCTGTGCTTCAAAACCTAACCAAGACCCATTTCGTCTATTCCCGCCTACTTGCCCTAGACTGAAATGACCTTAGAGGCAAGGCCCTAATCTTTTCCCTCTGACCTCCGACTAGGAGCGCCCAAGAGCAGATCTGAGGCTGCGTGTCTCATGGGTGGGTATGCAGCAGACCCTGGCTGCAGGCTGAGAACTCAGCAAGTCCCGATACAGCAGAAGCCGGCACCTGGAGCAAGCCAGCCTAAGTGTTTACAGCAAAGCAGCGAAGCGGGGATAGGTTTGCCAGGGAACACAGGAGGAGGGGATAAGACCCTCCAACATGTACTCAGCCCTTCCCGTAAACCAGACTCAGCTACACTTCACCACTTCGTCTCTCTGCAAGATTGGCATCGCTGTCCCTACTGTACAGATGAAAAGACCGAGGCTCTGGGCAGGCTGGTGACTCGCTCAGGCTCACTCTGTGCATAAGAGTTAGAGCTGGGCTTTGAAGCTCTGTGTATATTTGATGTCAGAGCCCTAGTCCTGCTCTCCTCTCACTTTGAGAGGCTGAGGAGGCAGGAGGCGGAGCTGGGGCAAGCGCCAAGGGTCCCCTGGGCACAGAAAGGAGAGGGTGGCACACCAGGCCTGCCTGCATGCCTGCTCTATGCTGGTCCTATCTACTGGCATCCCAGCAGCTCCCAGGGTTTTACGATGATGATTATTTCTGAAGGCACTTGAAATTAATGACGGCTCTAAAATGGCTGGGACAGTGGAGTCATTGCTGAGACCTCTAATTAGCAAGAAAAACGGAGACCAGGAGCCTGGGAGGCGAGTGGGGGTTGGGCAGCCAGCACTGGGTATGGAGTAGGGCTGAGGGAGTGAGGTGGTGCTCAAGTGGGCCCTGTGTTCTACTTTATGCCACAAGCTAACTTGTTAACTTGCTGTGTGACCTTGAGGGGGTCATACCCCTCCCTAGGCCAAAGTTTTCCCGGTGATTCAATGAGACGTTGCTCTAGGGGGTGTCTAAGCTCAGGGCTTCTTGGATGACCCGGAGTCCCTAAAAGGCTGAAGCATGGAAGCTAGGGGCTGTGCAGCCTCTGGAAGTCATCACAGAGATCCCAGCCCCCGACTCAGCTCTCACAGCCCTCCATGCTGGGGTTGCTGGGGCCGTGGTATAATGAAGCACTAGGCTGGAGTGGAGTGGATCAAGCAGTGGCAGGAAATCCATAGGTCAGGCCCTGCACCGGTGCACTGTGGAGGCCAGCCAGGGCTGGAGGCCCCTGAGGGACTAGCGGGACAGTCCCTTCCTGGAAGTGGTCCTGGAGCTGTGGTATAAAGCCTTCCTGCCCCCTCCTGACCCCCTTCTCAAGAGTCAGTGGGGACTCGGGGACACCAGCGTCTCATGTAAGCATGTCACAAAGGGTCAGGTCCGGGTATCTGAAAGGAAGGTCCCTGGTCCAGTGCTCCACAAGTCTGGATCCTCCACATCCTGCATGGGGTAGCCAACATGGGGAGGGCACAGGGGCTCACCTGGAGGGGGCCTCTCCCCATAGTGGCCGGCCTAAGTTGGTGTGGAGACATGCTGGTTCCGAGGGAGCATCCATGATGGGTGCAGGCTGAGGCCAAGACTCAAAAGCAAGATGTGGGAGGCCCAGCCCGCTTAACTGGGGCATCCTCTTCCCTGGCACTTACTTCATGCTTGTCTTGTCATCGACAGCCTTCTCAGCTCCTCAAATCCTTTCCCCTTCCAATTCAGGTCCCTCTGTGTCCCCCTCCTTCCAAAAACCTGCTCTGAGAAACTCACCTTCCCCTCGGGCGGGGCTGTGTGTCCCTGGGCACCTTCCCGAGTCTCAGTTTCCTCCTCTGTAAGATAATGTCAGTTTCACAGGGTGGGGTGAGGGTCTCTTGACTTAATGTGTGGCTCGTATCTACCCGATGCGGATGCTGTGGGAGCTTGATAAACCCAGGTATTTTTAGGTGAGGGCTCATACTGACTGTCATGGTCGCTGGCTGCGTCCCGAGCCTCTTCTGTAAAGTCGTGGCTCTATCCTAAGGTTCTTTTCAGCATTGCCACTCGGAGACACGTGAACCACACTCTCTGTCCCCTGAGAATCAGGAACACCCTGAGGCCATGGATTGATCTTGTGTCTCCTCCAGTTTCCACAGCCAGCCCACAGCCCTGATTCGGGAGGGTCTGATGTGTGCAAATTACTCCTGCCTGAAGTCTCTTCATCAGGAAGGACCAGTGGATATCCTGAGAGAAGAGGGCCAGGGCACAGGGGCAGGGACGCTCTTGCATCCACACTGCTTACTCCCTCTCACCTTGGGGCATTGGGCACCCATGCCTCCATGGAAATGTTTCAGCAGCAGTGACATGTCACTTGTCTAGAAGCAACGTAGTCAGCAGCCTCCCCTACTGGGAATCTCACTGGGAATCAGGGGAGGCTCAAAGGCTCTTGGAGGACAAGGCAGGAGCCCTGGCAGAGAAGCAAGGTCTGGGCCTGGCCCCGACTCAGCGCTGCCACAGCCCTTCTGTGCTGGGTGGCCAGGCTGCTGTGTCTACAGTGGCTGAGAAGCAAGAAACTGGTCTGGGGCCAGTCAGGGAAGGGCACCTCGGCACTATCCTCTGAAGTCCCTCCAGGAAAGTACCCAGTGTTCCTGACCTTGAGTTAGTGTGGGATGGGATGCAGTTAGCTGTTCTTACGAAGTCAAGGAAGTGTGCAAGTGTGCACTCCATTAAAAAAATTAAATCAGGAGCAAAAACAGGAACAAAAAAAAGGCAGGAAACGTAGTAGAGAGATCGCTCCCTGGCTCCATGGGAACCTGGGCTCCGCGCTTGGCAGACCGGCTCCTCCTGAGAGCCTGGCTCGGCTGTCCCCATGGATCATGTCGGGGGAATTTGAGCTAATGTGTGCAAACAGGCAGCACTATTAGCAAGTCCATTCATTAAGCGCTTGCCTTAAGTTCTGTTGTGCAAGAGACTTGTTTATTCACTTAAGTCAGAACCTGTTATTAAGTCAAAGACAGCGTGGTGGCTCAAAAAGTGGCCAGCATCGGGGCCAGGCAGTCTTGGGTTCCAGTTCTGACTCTGTCTCTGACTCCTGTGTGACCCAGGGCAAGTCACTTTACCTCTCTGAGCCTCAGTTGCCCAGGGACAGGCAGCCCCTAAGAGGACTCCCAGTGGTCCCTGCCTTTGGTATTGCCCTGCTGTGGAATCCTCTCCCCTTAAGTATGGGCTGGATCAATGGACCCACTTTTAATGAAGAGAATGTGGCAGAAGTGATGCTAATGTCACTTGTGAGATTAGATGGCAAGACAACTGTGGTTTCCATCTTGGGTACCTTTTCTCGACTGCTTGCTTTTCACTGTGAGGAGGGACAGTTGCCATGTTACGAGAAGCCCACACGGAAAGGAACTGATGTCTCTAGTCAACCCCCATGACGCCCTGAGACCTTCCAAGTGTCACTCGAGTGAGCTTGGAAGCAGCTCCTCTCCGAGCTGAGCCTTGAGGTGACTACAGCTCCGGCTGATGCCTAGATTAGAGCCTTGTGAGGGGTAGAGGTACCCAGCTAAGCCTCACCTGGATTCCCGACTGGTGGAAACTGGGAGGTAATAAATATTTGCTGTTTTAAGCTAAGTTTCGGAGTGATTTGTTACGCAGCAATAGATAACTAAATACATCTGTAAAATGGGTGTAGTAACTCCTTTCTCCCAGTGAGGCAGGGCATTGAGATAAAGTGAAGTGTCTGCTCTTGGGGGGCATGCAACTTGTGGTTATCCAGTGAAGGCAAAATGATGCACACGCTATGACCCAGCAGTTCCCTGAAGCATGAGCACGAGAAGGTAAGCAGAGGGACACGCATGTGCGATTGTTTGCTGCAGTGAAAAACAGGAAATGCTCTACATGCCCGTCATGGGAAAAGGAATGGACAGAACGCAGTCCATTCACACAGTGAGATACTATGCAGCAATGAACACAGTGAGCTGGAGTTCCCCGCATCCGCAGGGGTGATTTCATGGACACAATGCGGAGGGAAAACAAACACATGTACAAGGCACACCATTTATATCAACTTTACAAACAAGCCCCAAACTCTATCAACTGAAAATGGATGCCTACAAATATAGGAAAAGTATAAAAACATGCAGGACAGTGGTCAACACCAATTCCAGGGGACTGTCACCTCTAGGGCGAGAGAAGGGGAGGCGGCAGAGTCAGGCCTATCCCAATCCCCACACTTTGCACTCCACATCAAGAGCAGCGCAGTGGTTTTAAGTGTGTTATCCATTCACTCAGCAACTCAATCCTCTGAGCAGTGCTGTGGGCTCCCTTCTGTTATTACCCTTCTTACAGAGGGAGAAACTGAGGCACACAGAATCCAGGGAGCTATGCCTGGGCTTTGCGGTCTAGTGGGAAGCCAGGGCCTGGTTCCTCACTCTGTCATGAACTTGGGGGAGCCCACATTATCTCCCTGGCTGGGGCTTGGGAGACACTCACCCCTTTCCCTTGATAGGTGTGACTTGACAGACTGGCAACATCTTGATTCATCAATCTGCAATATTTGCAGAGACCCTGTGAGCCAAGCCTGGTGCCAGCTGCATGGCAGGGGAGACTGAAAACAAGGAAGTGTGGACAAGAGAAGGTATAAACAGGACAATTCCACCCAACATAATTGGGTATGGTTCAGTTTCACATGGGCTCGATTCACAGACAACGGCGAGGTTGAGGATATTGCTTGAGCGCCTATGGCTTTCCAGGCCACATACCAGGTGCTTGTACAGACGATCTCATATAAGCCTCAATCACACCCTGTCAAGTCGGGACTGGTATTATTCTCATTGAGCAATGAGGAAACAGGATCAACTTCCCCAGGTCACGCTGACCGCTGAGATTGTCAGGATGTGCCCTCCTTCCATTCTGACCTGTCCTCTCTTTGGTGTTGGGGACACAGATGGAGGAACTAGGCCTTGGTGTCCACCGAGGGATCTCAGCCCAGATCAGGAGAGTCTGCAGGAGTCCGGAGGAGGTGGAGGAAATGGGACAGACTTCCTGGAAGAGGAGGATGAAGGCAAATGCTTCAGTGGGTTCACTGGTGGTGAGCTGGGTGGAGGCATCTATCCATTCATTTCCTCATTCATTCATTCATTCACTCATTCATCAAAGGCCAAACATTTGCCACAGTTTTCTCTGGGCTCCAAAGCCCATGGTGTGGCAGGCAAGAGTCAACCTGGTGTGGCCCAGGCTGAGGTGGGAGAAGACGGGGTGGGGCTGCATACACACAGCAGGCAGGACAGACATCCTGGAGGAAGCAATGGCTGAGCTGAAATCAAAGGGTGAGTCGGTATCAGTCAGGCACACAGGAGGTGGAGGCTGGTGCAAAGGCTGGGCCCTGGCGTAGAGGGAGAGACAGCCAGCCCCGAGGAAGGCCCCTGCTGGCCAAGGAGGTGCCAGCTCAGCTGAGAGGGTTTTGCGGGGCTGAGGCTGCCACCACCTCTCGCCCAGGTCAGGTGGCTGCCCGCCTTCTTCTCCAGCCGGTGGGTCCCCATGCCATCTCAGTCCTGTTGGGCAGGCTGGGCCCCTTTCCAGAGAGATGAAGAGCAGGGGAGTTCGAACCATAACGATGCATGTAATTATGTGCAAAAATGAAGGAGGGGAGGGCTCCTTAATAATTGATGGTGGGAGAGAGTAAATATCGGCAGAGGCACCCGGCTGCATCGCCCCAGCCCGTCTGGCTGGGACCCAGGGCGGCCGCTTGGCCGCTAATATGTCTATAAATTATTGAAGTTATAAAGAAGAAAGCAGGTGTCATGTCGCACCCATAAACAGCTTGTTAGCTAAGACTAACGGAGGGGCGGCCGGCCTCTTGGCACTGCAGGGGCTCCCCCACACCTCCCTGATTACAGCAGGAGACAGCTGAGGGGTGGGTGTGGTAGGAGGCTGAGAGCCTGGCTGGCCCCACACCCATCTCCCACCATCTTGACCCACTGTGGAGTCAGGTGATCCTGGGAGACAGAGGAGGCCCAGAGACACAGAGAACCAGAAACGGGGCTGTGACTGTCCCAGCACTGCGGTGTCAGAAAGCAGCTGCACAAACCTGCGACAGAGGATGTCAGAGGTCCTGCCCAGCCTGACATTCAGGGTGCACACGCCAGGGAAGCCACCTGCTGGCACAGCACTCCTGGGCAAGCCACCTACCCCCTTGGAGCCCCTTTCCATTCATGCCACCTGGGGGTACTCACGCCTATCTCGGAGGGTTGTGGGAAGGGTTCCGATAAGAACAGACACTATGCTTGATCTTAGCCAAAGGGCCGAGAAGCGATTGTGGGAAGGGCTGTAAGAGCATATGCGTGTGACATGTCTTGCGCACAGTAGGCACTCATGAATGGGGCGCTCTCCACCTCCCCCTTCCACCCCATCTCAGGGGCCCCTAATTAGATCAGGCCTAATGAGGCTTCCCCCTGCCTGGCAGCTTCCGCTCCATTAAGACCTGAGCCCAGGACAGCAGTGGGAGGGAGACAGCTGCGGAGGGGGCAGGTGTCCAGTGCCAGGGCTTGGTTCTTCCTAGGCTTCACCACGCACGGGGGACCCCCACCCCCAGGGAGTGGAGGAGGGAAACAGAGGCAGGGCTTTGGAGTCAGAGCTGCCAACAGGGGAGGCCCAAGGTGTGGGGAGAGGGAGGAAGGAGGAGAGAAAGAATAGCTGGGAAGGTCGGCATTTTGGCTGCTCAGGGTGAAGAGCTTAGAAGCTCCCTTTCCCTCAGGCTGGGGGTCTGCAGTCTCTGCCATGTTCCTTTCCACGAGGTGGAGCCAGCCAGCCTCATTTGGGCACTTAGGTGCCCATGGAGTGCTCAGCTCTGCAAAGGGTCACACAAAGACAAAGAGGACAGTTTGGGCCTAGGGAAGGTGCCCGTCTCCCCAACCTGGCCCTAGGAAGCCTTCATAGCCCCCATAACCTGCTCCATGCCACACGAGGAGCAAGGCTGGGACCGTCACAAGGGCCTGGGCAGCAGGCAGGCCCCTCTCCCGGTCCTGAAATCCCCCAGCGGGGCACAACTTCTGCAAGGGGTTTCCTTCTCCTAGAGGAAAGGAGGGAACCCCCAAAATTCTTATCAAATAAGCTTTGAGCCTGTTCTCCCAGGGGTCCTCTCTGTACCCCTTATCTCACTTGTGCAGCCTTGGTCTATCCCACCGAGGCCTCTTTTGCAAATGCACAGAGAGGCGCCTTAGCTGCGCGAGGCCACGCAGCAAGTGAGCAAGGAAGTGGGTGGAGCCTGGGCCTGCTGCCTTTCCCCACACCGCTGAACTCAGCCTGGGAGGAGGCAGAGACTCACACTCAGCGCACCCTCAGACAGCTGCTGTGGTGTGGTGTGGTGTTCCCAGGAGCTCTCCTCCTGCCCAAGAACTCCCTGTGCCCTGGACACCTGCCTGTCTGTCACACACTTATTGGGGTGGGGGGCAGCTGGGGTGGCCCGGTCAGAAATGGGATGGAGATGTCTTTCAGGCCCCCTGGATGGTTCTGGGAGCAGGACCGCTGTGTGGGCTCAATCAGGCAGGAGAGCAGGGCTGTCCACGAGGTCAGGGGAGACCTGGGGCCCTGGGGCAGGACTGGGGACAGAGGCAAACCTCAGGGTAGGGAGGGTCCGCAGTAGGAAGGGCCATCTCTCCTCTTGGTCTAGGTCAGATCTTGACAAGGGCTGCTGGGACACCAGCAATAGTCTGGTTACACGGAGGGCAGAGAGGGGTGTCGCGATTGGATGGCGGGAGGGAAGGCTGGGAGCCTCAGGCTTGAGGAGTTTCTGCAGGGGCCCTTCTGGCTCCAGGACCTGCCATCCCTTCCCTGCCATTCTTACGCATACCATCCCTTTGGTTAAGGGCAAAGTGTCTGACAAACTCCCTCATCACGTGCAGGAGTGGCCATGTGAAGGTGGTCATCCCGGCACCATGATTCAGGGCTTACCCCGTGGAGATCGGCAGCTGCAGCCCTGGTGCAGGGGCAGCGAGCCCCAGGGAAAACTTTCTTCCCAAGAGTCTGATGCCATCTCCGGGGGTACGCTTTCATCCCCTCCTCATCCTGCTCCAGCATGAGATGGGGCAGGGGATGACGGCAGCAAACGGGGAAATGGGGGTGCAATGGCTCAAGAATGTCCCGGAATGTGGGCTCTGGGCAGAGCACTCGGCAAGTCCCTCCCCTCTCCGCCCTCATTCCTGAATGTGGCACCTGCCCCACAGAGTGGTGAGGACGCTCCGGGAGAAGCCATCAGAGCCGCAGGGCAGGGCCCGGCGCTCACGAGCCCTCCAGGGGACAGCCCTTGTGACCGTGAGTCTAGCTGGGGCGGCTGTGACTGCTTTGCGAGTGTAGCTATTTTGGGGGAGTTTAGGAGGTATACGTAGCTGTGTTGTGTTGTAGATCTGTGTGGCATGTGTCATGTTAAACGTGTGTGGTGTCTCTGTCGTGCGTGTCAGGGTAGGTGTCTCAAGCAGGATGTTTCTGCAGCTCCTTCATCAGTCCACAGGCAAAACATCCGGGCCCCCACTCAGGGTTTCCCAGCTGTGCGGGAGGAGCCGCAGCTGTACCTGGGTGGCACCCTCTCTCTAGCCTTTCTCTGCCCAGGCTGTCCTGGAAGCACAACCCCCTCAACATGGCTGCCCTGAGCCTGCAGGGGAGGTGGCTGAGGAGTAGTACCCTGGTTTCAGGGGTCCCCAGACAGGCTTAAGCATCTATCTGCTGCTTCCGAGCCCACCACCTGCCTGCAGGATTTCCGTCACCTGGGAAATACGGATGGCACTGGTGGAGGCGCTGGCGACACCAGGAGAGCAAGAGAGAGCCCAGGACGCAGACCCAGGGTATGACAGGAAATGGGCCCCAGGGCAGGGCCAAGCCCGGGCCGGCCTCTCACTGGCCACTTCGGAAGCTGAGGGACACGGCGCTGGCTGGCTCCCTCAAACCCTCCGGCAAACACAGAGGCGGCAGCTGTGCCCATTTCACAGATGAGAAAATTGGGGCTCAGAGAGGTGAGGTAAGTTGCGCTAATGGACCCAAGACCAACAGGCAGGCCTAGCCCTGGTTTGGGGTTGGATGGAGGCCGGTGGGTGGGCTCTCCTCCATGGGATAAATGATGTGGCTCAGGCCGGCAGCCCGAGGTGGAGAGATCTAGAAGGCCCCAGATGATGGGAGGGCTCCCCACACTCTCAAATCCAAACATGGGCATTTACACTCAGACACAGAGTGCTCACACCACCTGCTGGGGCGTGAAAACCAGCCATAAATACCTGCACGGTGGCGGTGGCTCATCGGGAGTGGGGAGAGAGGCCTGGAGCACTCTCAGGAAGTTCCCGGTGACTCACGGGCTGTGGACCCCTCTCCGAAGTTCCAGACACCCCTCCTCCCAAACACACACACTCGGAACGGGCTGTGCAGGGAGGAGTGCTCACACCCCCAGACCAGGGGCTGAGGGCACCGTGAGGAAGGAGCCCTGGCCAGCTAGCTTGCAGGGACCCCACACATCCCAGCCCAAGAAGCTGGGGCAGGACCCCCAGGGCACACAGTGGGGCGGGTGGGATAGGTGGAGACACGGCCCTGAGGCCCACGCCTTACCACTGCCTCTCTCCCACAGCTACCCAGACGGCTCAGCAGACCAGTGCCCGGCTCTCTTTCTACGCTTAAACTTGGCAGCAGAGTTCTCACATTTACTTAACGTGCCGAAGGTAGGGGGGAGGGTGGGCGTGCATGCCTCATGGCTAAAGATAAATGCTAGCTAATGTCTGAAGTGTGGAAAGCATCATGAACAAATTCGGGGCTACTGTGTTTGTTCTCCCATCCCTAGGCCGGTGGGTCTCTGACCGGTGAATGCAGGGCTGTGGCGTCCGTGGGCCTCGGTTCCACACCTGCCTGCACTCTGCATCCCGCACGCATCTCCCCGGTCCCCCCAGAGGGCTGACTCCAGACCCGCTCTAGAAGGGCTGGCGGCCTTTCCCGGAGCCAGTGGTGTGCACTGGGAACTGAAGTGTAAATAGGAGCAAAGCTCAAGGCCTTGCTAGTAATTCTCTCTTTGTGGTGGCCATTAGCCAGCCTCACTCGGGCATGAGGGGGACAGCCCAGGGCTCTAAGATCCCATGCACCCCTTAGACACCTCCACTGCCTGGGGGCGCACGTGGCCTCAGTGTGGCTGGCAGCCCAGGGTGAGTCCCGTGAATAAGCAGGTGCATGAGCAGGCCTCGGTTTCTTCATCTGCAAAGCAGGGATGGTCTCTGCCTCATTTAGGGTCACACCTTCCAGGAGGAGGGAATGGCAGGTGTAGAGTGTGGAGGCTGGACAAAGTGGGGTCTGCAGTTACAGTGCTGAGGATCACAACTGCCTTCCTTCCCTTTGACCCCAGGTTCCTGCAGGGTGAGCACGCTGGCAGCTGGAAGGTCAGGGCAGGGGCTGGGTCAATGGCAGCCTTGCTGAGTGCGGTTCCAGGCAGCCTGAGAAAGGCCCCGGCAATGCCTTGCATCCCTCGGTGCTCCCCACCCCATGCCCTTCTCTCCCACCCCTCCCTCTTCTTTCCTTTCTCTCTCTCACTGTTCCCTTTATTTTCTTTTCAGCCCTCAGCGCTCTTCCTGGAAGGCAACAGCTGGGCTGCTGGAGTCACCCAGGAAATATTTTTTTGGTCACCTTGCACATTCCCCTTCTCTATGAAAATTGATGCCACCATTGCTAACTGATGGACGGATGGTGAGATATCTGTCTCCTTGCCGCCTTCTTTCCTCCCTCTCTCTATGCTCTTTTTTGGGAAAGACAGGGCAGTCAGAAGCAGCCATGGAGAGAGGGTGGTAAGTGGGGAGGACTTTTGTATCAGGTGTGGGCAGCTGGGGCCCTCAGTATCATCATTAACCCCATTTTACAGATGAGGAGACTGAGTCCCATGATCACCCAGATACAATAATGTTGACAATGTTAACATTAACCATAACAGTTAGCATTGAAGGCACGCTGGCTGCCTTCCAGGCACTGTGCTAGACACTTCACATGCATGAACCTGGGAGGCAGATCCCTTACTTGGCAACATTGCACAGAGCAGAAAACTGAGGCTGAGAGAAGGGAAGTCACTAGCCCAGTTACTGTCACACAGCCAGGCCAGTGGAGTGGCAACGTCCACTCACGCAGCCGTGCATGTGGCCACTGTGTCCACTGTGCGCCTTCCCCACTCCCCAGACAGCTGGAACATGGTGGGGCTGAGATCTGAACCCACATCTGTCCATGTTCCCACTCCAAGGCTGGGCTCTACTCCTATGTTGACAGCTGCAAAAAGAACCTTCAATAGCGGTTCTAGCCACAGCAAGACCCAGCCTGATCCTGGCCCCAGCGTGTGGCCGAGGCGGACAGAGAGCCAGGCCCAGCTTGTCTCAGCCTCTGGCCTGACCTCTTTGGGCCTCAGAGACCCTGCTATGAAACGCGAGCCCTAGGTAGGATAAATGGGGCCCCCAGGAGCACACTGACTCACCCGGGATGGCCCAGGGCACACTCATTTCCCAAGGGTCACCCCTTGTTCTCCAGGGCTGGAGGCTTCAGGCAGGCCCCTGATCTTCTGCGACCTCAGTCTCCTCCCTGCTGCCCTGCTAAACAGAGTTCCCAAGGAGAGAGACAAAAGGAACTCAGGCCTTGGTCTCAAACCTGCACCCACACATCGCAGTGGCCTCCAGGAATCCTGTACACACATCCCAGAACCCCTCAGCTCTGCACATGCCACTGTGGGTCCTGGTCTGTGGAACCCCAAGTCCAAACATAGGGACGTGCCTTTCAGACACATTCAAAAAATGACCCTTCATCCTCCAAGCTAAGAGACACCGTTCGGAATGGATACAGTGGTGACACAGGCGAGCAGTCTGTATCATCTGCAAACCCACAGCTGTCCTTGGCTGGCAACGTAAATGTGTTTTAATAGCAACACATACGGTCATATAAATGGGAATGTTCTAGGCAAATGTGTGGCCTATGTAAACGTTCATAAATTCAACTGTTGGGTGTTGACGCCTGTGTACAATGTAAATGCTCATTCTTTGGTGAGACAGAGGACTTATGAAAGATACATGTGGCTGACGGAAATACACACATGTGCAGTCAGCGGAAATGCCTGTGTGCAGTAAAAATGCAAGGCTGAGACAGATACCCACATGAATCTGTAATATGGGACCGACCGTCAGAGATGGAAGCAAGGTCACTTCCACCCAGGGACCACGAGAGCAAAGATTCAGGGGTACCATGTGGGGCTGTGCTGCCAGTTAACAGGCACCGGGGCAGCCAATTTGATGTCTGCGGCACTCAACCTGAGTGCGGTGGCCCCAACGCTGCTCATGGCTGGGCAGGTGATGGCCACCAAGGGGAGGGTGGAGATGATGAAAGGGTGGAGACCTTTCCACCCCACTCCCACCACCAACTCTACCACCAACCTTTCCACCCCACTCCCACCACCAATCCCAGGGGGCTGGCTATGGCAAAACAGAACTCAAGTGCCAGCAAGACAGGTCCAGGTCCACCCAGCCACTGGGTAACTCTGGCCAGTGGCTCCCAAATCTTCAGCCTCAGCCTTCTCGTGTGGAAAAGCGGAGAGGAGATAAATCCCACCCACACGTTCTCACATGAGCTCAGAGGTAAAAGGGTAAAGAGACAAACTGTAAAGCAATGTGAGGTGAAGGTGCCTGGCTGGCTGTGGGGCTGTGTTGCCAGTTAACAGGCACCGGGGCAGCTGATTTGATGTCTGCGGCATGGTGTGTGAGCATGTGCACAGCGTGTGTGTGTGTGTGTGTGTGTGTTTAAGACTCGAGGCTCTCAGAGACTACGCCACGGAGGTTTGGAGTGAGGGGGAAGAGAAGAAATAATCTTAAAACCAAAAAAAAAAAGCATTATGTGTCAAAAGGAGTGAGGAGGCTTAAATGGCTCCCAGGTGGGACACAGAATAAAATAGTCCTTGCTATTATTTTTTGATTGTCTCCATGCAGGGAAGACTGGCAGAGGGTCGCCATAGCAACCCTGGGCATCCAGCAGCGGGCAGCCTGGACCCCACAGGTTTGTCTGGGCTGAGTGGTGTGAGTCAGCCCATCAGAACCCAGAGGCCAGGGCTGGGTTCCATCTAGGCAGGACCCTTGTCGTGAACTCCCGCTCCCTCCTGATCTGTAAGCCACACCTGCAATGGGGATGAGGACAGACTGGAGTTGCCCAGTAGAGGGGCTAGGCCAGGCTGGCACTGGGGGCTGCATCCAAAAATAGAGACTCTCAAGATGGGGACGGGGTGAAGGTGGGGGCTGAAGGTGTGCTGGAGGCCGTGAGGAAGCCCTACAGGGTGGCCACAGAGGGCAGAGGCTGTATATGGCTAACACACATGATGGGCTAAGGACTGGGAGGTGAGGTATGGGAAAGAGAGGGTGGGAGAGTCTGGGCTCCAGCGTGGACAGGGCACTGCGTGGAGGCTTGGGTACGCTGGCTCTCCCAAGCCCATCCCTCAGCCTCTGCTACTGTAGGGCAAGTAGACGTTTCAGAGGCTTGGTCCAGGTGGATCTGGCCTCCCTAGTGGGCTTCAAAGGCAGGGATCAGGCAGAAAAGGAGCGTAGAGAAGGAAAATCCTGATTGGAAAAAAGTAGCAATGTCAGAGTCACGCATTTGGGTGCACAGGCAGAGGCCACTTCCGGTGGAAACGGCACTGCAGGAGGAGAGTTCTCCACTTGTGGAAAGGTAGCTGTGAGCTTGCTGTCTGTTTCACTGCTATATCCCAGAGCCTGCCATTCAAGAAATATTTTTTGAATAAATGAATGAATGACAGAAGACTGAATGAACAGTGCTCAGAAAGCTACATGGAAGCTCTAAGGAGGCGTTCACATCCTCTTTCTGGTAAGTTGCAGGCTGCATTAGAAATAAGCACGTGATTGATACCAAACTGACCTAAAAATAGCAAATGGCAAAGTCACTGGCCTAGGAGGCCAGAGAATCTTAACACCAGGTGGCCCAGGGCATACCCAGAGCTTCTGGCAATGCACATCTGGAAAAAGTGGTAACAGTTCCTTCTGGTCAAAGGACAAAAGCCTAAATTTGTATCAAGCAGTGGCTGATCACAGTCAATTTCTACCTAGAGGGCGCTACATTGGACCTAGGTGTTCAGAGTTCCTTAAGTCATGCTCTGAATGAATAAGCAATGATTCCCAAGTATGTGAAGCTAGCCTCACAGTTTGAAGTCCTTGAAATCACACTTTCCAAACAGCTTCAAATGAAGAACAAGCTCATACAAACTCAAGGGTGCTTGATCGATGAGCAGCTCCAGCAAGTGAAGACATCACAGTCTGGGGCAGTGCGTGGCTGACCCCTTTACCTGTTGAACTAGCTGCTTTTGCCCTTGTTTCAAGGGAAAGGGACTCTAGAGGAATTGGGGATTTAGTGCTCTTAAGGTTTCGGGTTTTGGGTCTCTGGGTTTGGCCAGGCCCTTAGGGACTGTGGGCTGAGGTTGAGCCATGTCTCAAACTCTGGAGAAGTCAAGAAAGGCCACAGAGTGGAACATCCAGAATCTACATCCCATTCATGCCAGAGCCCTGTTCCATCCACTCTCCCAGCAGATGCCACCCTACGAAGGTCCAAAGGACTCCTGAAAAGCAGAGAGGAATAGACCACAGAGTGAAACCGTGCAAGGGCACGCTGTGGAGCCACCATCTTTGGCAAGATCTTTTAGTTTCTCTGTGAGTCAGAGAATCAATGGGATAGAGCATGCCTCACAGGGTCACTATAGGGATCGAATAAGATGACAGATACCGAAGTACTTCATTAACAATAAAGTGACAAAAAGAGTTACTACTATTCTTGCTGCTATTATTGATTCAATGGGAGGAAGGGGGGTCCTTTCCAGGAGTCCCCGGGGACTTGGAAGCGTTTCTGGGGCTTCCAGGGGGATCCCTTCTCTGCACTATGAAATTTTGACTGACAGCTCTTCCATCTTCCCGAGCAACTCCAACATCTCTTACCTACAGCTGCAGCTGGGGAAGAAGTGTGTGTGTGTGTGTGTGTGTGTGTGTGTGTGTGTGTGTGTGTGTGTGTGTGTGTGCGCGCTGCTAGAACACGGAAATCACATTTCCCTGTGTCAATATATCCTCCAGATAACGTCTGTCACTCACACCCACTCCAGACGTACCCTACCTCTAAGCTGTTGCTCCTGCTGTTCTCCACCTGGAACCTGCTCCCATCTCTGCCCAGCTAAGTAATTCAGGGTCCAGCTTCCATTCCTCCTTCACCAGGGAGTCCTCCTGGATTTTTCCAGCCCAGTGGTGGTCAACAGCTGGGGAGGAGGAAAGGAAACTGGGCTTAACCTACAGCCTGTCCAGGCTGTGCGATGGCTGGTGACCAGTGAGCCGTCTTGGAGGGAGTGTGCCTCTGTCGCCCCACCTGGCTTTTGTCTGTCTCTTTCCCCAACTGGGAACTATTGCCAGGGAGTGCATGGTTTGACCTCAGGGCCCAGCTCAGTGAGTGTGCAGCAACGCAGGGTGGATGGATCATGTCTCTCTCTTACTTGAGTCAGCTCACACCAGGGAGGGGGAAATCCAGGTTGGCAAAGAAGCTCTCAGAACCCCGATGTCAAAGGTGGGGACAGGGACCTTGGCCAACCCTTTAATTTGGGGAGATTGAGGCCCAAAGAGGAAAAGTGACTTGCACAAGGTCACACAGCCTTGTGGTTTTGGACTCAAGGTTGATAGTCAAGGTGGCTCTGGACTCCAGGGGTCTCGAGGCCCCATCTGCTGCTCCACGTTCATGTGGGCTCAAGTGACCCCCAAGTCCTTAGTCACTGTTCCTGCCCACTGTCCTCTCCCCACCAGGTCTTGGCTACTCATCTTGAACTGACCTGAGACTCTAGGGCAGACCTGTGGCCTCCAGCCAGGGAGGATGGTGGCTTCCTGAGGAACCAGGGAAGTTGCTGAGTGACAGGGGCATCCCCAGCCTGGTGGGCCATCCAGACGACCCCAGGCCCTCTTGGTATTGAATGGAACATTTGTTGAGTGGAATTGAATTAACTGTTCGATTGCAGGAGATGTAATTTGATCTGGATCTTATAAAGCCCTTAATAAAGTCAAGGGATTACTGGTATCTGCTGCTTTTTCATCTGTTAAACCAGGCTCTGGGCCGGGGGCAGGTTACTCAGCTGGGAGTGAGGGTGTCCATCCATGCTTCCTGCCTTAGCCGCCACCATGCCATGTGCCCCTGGGCAAGCTGCTACTTGTCTCTACCCCAGAAGCAAGTCTTCCTGCTCAAGGTAGGGAGTGCCCAACAACCCTAACAGTCCATCTGAAAGAGGTGGCTCAGAAAGGAAGGGGGATTGGAGCTCCTTGGATCTGGGGGTGGAGGGGCAAAGAGTAACACTTATTAGGCACCTTCTGTGTGCTCAGGTCCCGCTCCCTTTGCTTCACTGAATGTGCGCAGCGTCCCTGCGTGCTGGCCGCCTGTGGTGATCATGAAGGAACGTGAACTGACATACCGGTTTTCTTTCTCTTGGGCACTCCATACGGAACTGCCATTCTCTGTCCCCTTCAACGTTAGGTATGGCCATGTGACTGGCTTTGGCCAATGACATGTGAGTGGAAGTTACAAGTGTCATTTATAAGAGAAGGCTTTAAGACTAGGGCGGCCTTGGCCATGCCTCTGCTTGCTGCCCTGGTAGCTGGATGCACATGTCGAGACAGTAGGCAAGTCCTCAGCCTGGGTCCTCAGTGACAATGAGGAACGGGTGCCCCATGCTTGGAATGGGGGTGAGGAATGACTGTGAGTTGTTTGGAATCTCTGAGATTTTGAGGTCGTTTGTTACTGCAGCAAAACCTAGCTTTGCCTAACTGCTCCAGTGCCACTATTTTCTGGATAATGAAAGTGAGTCTCAGAAAGGTCCAGCAACTTGCTGTGAGAACCAGGGTGAGTGGGTGGCAAAGTTGTCAGTTTTAATCCATCAGATGCTAGGACCATGCTCTTCCCTAAGCAGAGGGGTCCTGGGGCTGCCTCAGGCTGGCTAGGTATGGTGAGAGCCCAGCTGGTGGGGATTGAGGCTGGGGTCTCAGCATCTATTCCTCCCAATTTTCAACCCCTCACTGAGCAGAGCGCCCCTGGAATCCTCACTGTGGCCCACTGGAGATGCTGGACAGGGGACTTCAGTGTGTGAGAGGTGGAGGGAGGCAGGGGAAAAGACCTGGAGAGGTCACGGAAAGGGCTCTGGAGCTGGACCGTGCTGGGTTCTAACCCTGGCCCTGCGGCCACGAGCCGAGTGATCTTGGGTGAGTTCCTGTCCTTTTCTGAGCCTGGGTCTTCTCATCCGGTGTCAAATGGAAATAATGCTACTCCCTGGTTATTGTAAAAATGAAATGAGATGTGAAGATCTTGGCACAGAGCAGGACTCAATACTTGAGCTCTGTTGCTATTGGAGGCACCAGCCAGAGCTGAGGTGGCCCCGATGCTCTACCCTCCCCTTTCCTCTCTGCTCAAGCGAGCAAAGCCAGACTTCACTCCTGCTTTCCCTAGACGCACCCTAAGGGAGATTGCCCGCTCATCTCATGGGTGCGGACTCAGCCCCCAGGAGAGGGAAGAAAGCCATCCGTAACCCCATTTATTACTGGGAAATGGCAGTCCGGAGGGTCACACACCGAGGAAGCTCTGAGGGCAATGTCGCAGTGCTGGCCCCCTTCCTGGCAGCTGCATTTTGCAGGGTCTGGAGGGGACTTCCTGGAAGGAGGGCTGGTTGCGCCAGATGAAGCAGGTGAGGTTCCAGGAAGAGGAGCTGGAGAAGAGCTAGAGATTCCAGGGGGCCAGTTTAGCTGCCCATGTGGCCTGGGTGGGGCCCGGGCTGGTTGGGCCCCAGCCCCCAACTGCCTACTGTCATTCATAGCCTTCTCCCTCCCATCCCACCCTCTCCTCTGCCAGGGTAGCCCCTCTGTACAATGCCACCTCCCCGAACATGGCCACGCTGGGTCCCACTGCCACACCTCTGCTCGGGGTGGGCACTCCTCTAGGATCTGGAACTTGTCTATTCGCTCCTCCTTATGTCCCCAGCAAATGCCAGTGACCATGGCCTGAGTGACCACACCAACAGCAGCTGCCACTCAAGGACAGCCATTCTGGCCTCCCCACCGGCTGCACACCACAGGAAACCTTCAAGGTAGGTGCCACCATCCCCATCTTACAGATTGGAGAAACTGGGGCCTAAGGAGGTTCATTTGCCAGGGATATGAAGAAACGGAGCCAGAGTCACATCCAGGTCTGTCTGCCCCAGAGCCTGTGTTCTCAAACACCCAGCCCCAGCCCCTGGCGAGACAGGTGGGGCTGATGGGTGGATGCCACCCTCTCCTGCCAGCTCCTCACATCCTCCCAGCCTTCTCCTCTCCATTGCTCACCTGTGTAGTTTCCTGTTCTCCAAGCAGCCTTCCACGTCTGCCCCGGCCACGTGGAGTTCCGCTGCCGAGCTACTAAAGCCCAGTAGACTCAGGTTAGGGTGGACTCCTGCCCCTGCTGGGGCCCTGGGAGAAGGGCCTGCGTCCTCTGCCCTCTGCTGCTTCCAGTGTGGCTACCCTCTCTGCTGGGCACTCAGGGGATAGGGGTGACTGTAAGGAACCCAGAAAGGGTCCAAAAAGTTGACTTGAATCTCAGGCAGGGTGCAGGGCTGTGTGTTTAAGGAAGAGGTTTACTCAAGGCCTGGACTGAATCAGAGGGAACTCCAGACCCCACTTCAGCCCTGGACTGAGCTCTGGGGAGCAGAGGTCCCTGATCAACCCCCGCAGCCCCAGACAGCTCTGCACCTCCCTCGTGCTCCCTCTGTCTGACTCTCTCTCTCTCCCTCCTTGCCTTTTTCCACCCCCTTCCCCTGCCCTTTTTCCCTTCCTAAAAAACACAGAGAAATGGGATTCTGCAGCCTACACCGCCTGCGAAGTGCGGTTCAGCCTCCCCAAAAGAGGAAATGCCAGTGCGCGGGTTCTCATGGCAACTCCGCTCCTCCCCCCGCAGCCGCCCTGTGCCCATATGGTGAGGCGCGTGGCACCAGCTCAGCGGGGCCCTGGGTCTGGGGCTTGGCTGCAATGGGGGCCCTGTGAGTTCCCTCGGCTGCCCTGTCCAGAGCTCACCCTCCTGGGCACACAAGACCATCTCCTGCAGGGACTCCCAGGCCGGTTCTCAGCCCTCCCAGGATGCAGAGATGTGGGGTGACATTAAGGAGCTGCCCCAGCCTCAGTGGGGGGCTTTCTGTGGTCAGCAGCACTCTGGGGCAGCCTTTGAACTCTGCTCCCACCGGTAGAGAAAAGTGTCCTCTGCCCCTCCTTCCCTCTGCCTTTGTCCTTGACACATGCCCTGGACTTTGGGACTTCCGTGTTAGGTGTGGAGGGATGGGGGAAACAGGAGTGCAGCCAGGAGCTGCTGTCTTTGTCCCTGGCAGTGGCACCCTGGCTGCCAGCCCCACCCCATCCCAAGCTACTGCACAGGTGCCCAGCAGTCCTGGTCGCTGAGCTGTGGAGTGAGGGAGCAGGGCTTCAGCCCTGGGCTTGGCCGAGCTGCCCCAGGACACTGGCCCTCATGCCCCTAAACTCTCCCCATGCCCACCCAGGGCAGCTCCTACCAGCTGTGTGGACTCCTGGTTTTGGAGGACAGCTGACATCTCCATGACATATGAAATGGAAGCTGGGGCCAGGCAGGCTTGGGGGCTGCAGGGATGGCAGCTGAGGGGCAAATCTTCTAAGGCTTGATACGCACCCTGCCTCTTTTCCTAGGGCTCAGACAGACAGGGATGCCCGGGTCCCTGGTACTGCCTGGCTCCTCCTCCCTTCCCTGACCTTGGAGTAGTTGCCTAGACCTCAGTCAGCCATGGCACATCTTCAAAGAGCCGCCCTGCGTAAGCCAGGCGCAGCCGGGGCTGGGGGTGGGGAATGCAAGCCCCATGCCGGAGGGCAGTGACGGCTGGGGCCCACTCAGCGTTCACGAACGTGGCTCCTCCAGCACGTGGGGCCATTCATTCTGGGTGTGCCGAATCCCCAAACTCCCCATCCTGATCCCTCCTGCACATTTTCCATTTCGAACCCTTCTCCCCAGACATTCCCATGACTATCAGAATCAGGGAACCCCACAGGGGACAGGCTTGACCCCTAGGAGCACACAGATGGGGCCAGAGAGGGTGAACGCTCTACATGGTCACATGGCGAGCCTGGGGTAAAGCGGGGCCCAGAAGCGGGTCCCCCACCTCCCTGCCCAGGGTCCTCCTTGGGCCGAGCCGCTTCCTCCGAGGATCTCTCCCCCTCAACTGAAGGAAGGAGGGATGGATGTAGAGGGGCAGGGAGTAGAGATTCGGAACAGATGGGCTTGGAGGCTCCGCCGCGGGGGCTCCAGGGAGGGGGAGGAGGCCTGGAGAAACTGGAACTGTTACAAAGTTGCGAGTTAAAACATTCTTCACACTCCCGCCTCCTTTACTGTTCTGATGCACCAAGACGTGACAAAAATGTGTCAGATTTTTAAAAAACCACACACACACACACAAATGCCAGTCCCCATCTCTGCCGCCCGCCCAAGCTTGGGCCATCTGTTTCCTGGGGGTGGGAGGGGAGTGGGGCTTGGCAGTCGGTGCCATCACTCTGGATGCCCCCAACCCGGGGTCTGGACCAACGGTCTGGCCCAGAGACGGCCCCCAGGTGACGGTGGGACGTCTAGGAAGGTGAGGGCTGTGACACTGCTCCCTCAGCAGTACCGCCCTACCCTGCCCAGCCTGGAGTCCAGCGCGTGCCTGGCCCTTCACACCGAGCTGGGCACTGGCCCTTCTCTCCACATGTTGTTCTGGGACCCTGTGTCTGGGAGAGCCCTCTCTGGGACTCCCAAAGCCCACCCTTGTAGTACAGATGGGAAACTGAGGCCCAGAGAGGAGGAGAGAGGCCAGGTCCACAGGGAAACAGTCTGTGTATGTGCTTCACACATTCACTCAACAAATGGAGCCCGCAGGCTCTGGTGCTGGCGCTGGGCACCCTTCTCACCGCACGTGGTTCCGGGAAAGGGGGCCTCAGTGCAGAAGCGGCAGATGCAGGCTTGCTCTCCAGCAGCGCAAGGCCAGGGGGACGCAGACGACCTGCGAGCAATAACGGGCTGACAAACTGGGACTTCTAACAAAAGAATGGGGAAGAAGAGAAAGCTGGTGGGCCTGGTGGTGGCGGCTGGAAGGAAATGAGGGTGACCAGTCACCCCCATGAGTCTGGATTGTCTGCTTTCAGCACTGAGAGTTTTGCATCCTAGGGGACACCTCGGTCCTGGGCAAGCCAGGCTGACTCTCACCTGAAGGCTACTTTAGGTTGCAGACACAAGTGAGCTGAGTCCTGAACATGATGAAACCAGCAATGGGAAGATCTGGCGGGGGCGGGGCAACAGAGGAGCTGGAAGACTGAGCGAGGACGTATCGGGAGAAGGGAGTGGGAACAGGTTGGGGGTGGGGGGCAGATCACATAGGGCCCACGGGCCCTGCAAGGGAGTGGGGATTTTATCTGGTCACAGGATTCCATTTTACTGCGGTCACTGAGTCAAATTAGAGAGCAGCTTGGTACATAGGTCACAGATTGGAGAGAATTTTAAAAATTCATTAAGGCGAGAGGCCTAGGGGCAAGGGCAGTGGCTTGGGTACCCGGAGAAGCTGGCGGGGACTAGATCTGGCCAGGCCTCGGAAGCTTCCTCAGGGAGCTGGGACTTCAGCCGCAGGGCCATGCGAGCTGCGGAAGGGTGTAAGCAGGGCTTGATGGGGTTAGAATCGCAAAGAAAAACCTTAAAGCTCCGGGCTGGTCACGGCTCTGTACAGGACCTTTTCCTGCTGCTGCCAGAGCGCCGTCCACCAACGTCCACCACCGTCCCCACCCCCAAACCTTAGGGAGTCCTGTCATCTTCCAAGACCCAGCCTGAATGCCACCTCTTCTAAGAAGTCTTCCCCAACTTGCTGAGAGAGACAGGTGCAATCGCGCCATACCTAGGACTCCCTCATCCAAGGACCCTCAAGCAGGGGTCTCAAGGGAGCCCTCATCACGATGGCCACCCTTTCAGTTCTCACTTTGTCACAGTGGGATCTGACCAGATGTCAAGGCCAACTGACCAGAACCATGTTACAGGTGGGGACGTGGAGGCTCAGAGACGGGGTGTAGTTTGCTTGAGACCACACAGCAGTTGAAGTGTGAGGTCAGTTCAGAACTATGTCGCCTCTGAGTTCGGAGTCCCTGGACTCCTGCCTACAGGAGTAGCAGGTGGGGTGAAACAAAGAGTGGGCAACCACGTTCCCATAGAGGGACAGAGGAGTGGTCATTACCACGGTGGGCTGGATGGGATAGGTGGTGGGGCGTGGCACCTGGCAGGCTGGGAGATTTATAATGGAAATCTCCCAGATCAATTACTATATTACCAGGCAGCCTGACCTTGAAAGCTGGCATGTGGGAGAGGCCGGAGTGGGATGGGGCAGCCTAGAGCAGCTGCCAGCCTCCTCCAGCAGAGGGCACCCTGGGAACCAGGAGACCACCTGGTGGAGAGAAAGGGGCGGGGCCTGAAATCCTACCATTATTGCACATCCTTCTGTTTAAAATAGTGAAAGTCGTTGTTAGAATGCAATAAACCCTTCCTACACTATGCTCCAGGATGAGATTGTCAGACCATTCTGAAGTGGAGGAGTTAGCACAGTTATTTCTCCTCTCTGAGCCTTGATCTCCCTGCCGGCAAAATGGGGATCCTGGTCCCAGCTCCACTCACCCTATAGGGTTCATTTGAGGCTCACGGTAAATAGGCCTAGAGATGGGTCCTGGGGCCTGTCCAACCTGGAGTACAGTCAAGGGTGTCCAGAGGGCCAGGTGGCCGTTCAGCCATGGTGACTTGTGGAGGGCTGCCGAGACCTCAGAGGCCATTACTTCTGATTCCTCCATACCTCAGCAATGATACTCAGCGCCAAGGGGCTTTCTCAGGGGTGCTCTGAGACCCTGAGGGGAGGATGCCTGGCCTGGAGCCCCGTCCTTGCAGGCGCCTCATGGGAGGACGGTGAGCCCAGGGGGGAGCAAAGTCTCCCTTGCCCTCCCAAGGTGATCACGAGCAGATCCCTGAAATGGTTTGCAGTAACCGCTGGACTCTATTCTCTGTACCAAGTGGGAGCAGGGATGGAGCCCTGGAGGAGGGAGAGGTCTGCCTCCTGCTCCCTCAGTTTCCCTTTGTCAACATTTTCCCCTTAAACTCCTACTGGTTAGAAATTCATTTTGGTTAGTGGATGAATTAAAGGACTTCATACATGTACAGTGTTTCGAACAGTGCCTTCCTGGCCTGGGTGGAGAGGCAGAGAGTGGAGGGTGAGCAGCCTTCAAGGGCTGAGTCTGTCCCTAGTTTTCCCGGTGCCTGGTTTGGGAGCAGAGGAAGGCACAGAGGCAGGGATGAGACCCCACCCTGGAGCACAGGCCTCTTCCCAAGACAGGCGGGAGGGGGGGAGGGAGAAGGGGAGGGTGCAGCTGTGCCTGAGGCTGGGTGTCTGCTCACCACAGTGCTGGGCACTGCAGGGAGAGTTTGGGGAGACGGAATGGGGTCAGGGGGTGATTACGGGCAAACAGAGTGGAAAATGAGCCCTTCAGCTGGCAAATGAGTTTAACAGAAATGAGATGGGCAGAGGCTGTGATGTGAATGGCAATGCTGGGCAAAGGCGAGCTGATTTTCAAGCAGGCCTGGGTGGGCAGGCTGGGGTGGGCAGCTCCGTCCCTTGCCCTCAGGAGCCTGCCAGGCTGCAGGGACAGTGCCCAAGCCCCCAGACCCACCCCACGCCAAGAAGGCAGAGGAATAGAGGGGCCTTTGGATTAACAAGATCACACAAGAGTGTGGTATGAAACTAAAGCAGGAGGGATTGTGGTCAGACTTGCAGGAGAAGTTCTTGGACAGCACGGGAGCAAACAGGGAAGGCTGGGAAGTCCTGGGGACAAGCTGCCCCCAACTGCCTACCCTCCCAGAGGAGCTAGTCCCAGCTCTGCCTCGGGCAGCAAGCAGACCCTCCTCACTGAGGTATTCAGCTGTGGAAGACCTCCCAGGAGCAGGCCTCTCTTAGGGTCTCAGTTTGCATATCTATGAAATGGGAATGACAGTGCCTTGCCAGGTCATATGAAGCCCCCAGTGAGAGCTGGCACTGGACACTGTCTGTTTCCTGGGTTGAGCTACCATCCCTGAGAGGGCAGAAGGCAAGCCCTTCTCTGGCCCAAGGGCTGAAACGCTGCTGGGTAAACAGCCTGAAGCGTGCCTCACAGCACCCCAGACCCTGTCCCCTTTCCCCCACTGATCACCCTACCCTCTGCTTCTTTTTCCCTACTGCCCTTCCCAGTGGGGCCTGAGCAAACAGAGACAGAGTGGCCCACATCACACACAGGCACAGGCCAGCCCTCTCCTTTTGCTGGGCCTCGGTTTCCCTGTCTGGACAAGGGCTGTGCTGGCCCAGAGGGTCTTGGAGACCCTTCCAGGGCTCATGTTCTGGCAGGGAGGATGCTGTCTCTGATTCCTCCCCTGTCCTCATGGACCACTCCTGCCCAGGACATGCCACCCACCCCGCCCGACTGCCCTCCACCGGGGCTCCATGGCCTCCGAACGGGGCAAGCGAAGATGGTAGGTAGGTTGAGGCAAGCGGCACCTCCAGTACAATAGCTGATAACTAGCTGATGGATTGAATCCGACCTTTTCTAGCTCCTTACCCCACTGATCCAGGAGGACACACGCGTGTGAGTGTGTGTGACCCTCGCCTGCGCAGTTCTGGGGACCCCAATGCACAGCCCCAGCCAGGTAGGGTTAGCAGAGAAAAGGCGTGGTACTGGCAGCTCATGCCCCCACTCCCACCCCCTTGGCTGCCCCAGCTCCTGCCCAAGGGGCCTCAGAGCACTGGATTACAGCTTGGCCTGGCTGCAGGGAGTGAGAGAAGGGTGGTGAGAGGGAGGAAGGATGAGGGTAGCTGGGGCCCTTGTGGACAAGGAGGCAGGAAACTCTTTTCTATAAGGTTCTCAAGGAGGAGACAGACTGCCCAGGCCCACCTGAGAACATGACCCCTTCCTCACCTTCTCATGAAGCCGGCAACCTCCATCCTCTCTTGAAGCCACTTCAGCCCCCTTCACTCCTCGTTAGCAGCCCCCAGCTCAAGGCCAGGGACTAGCTTCCCTGGTCCTGGGTTTCCCTGAATGCCCGGCCTGGGGGTCAATACTCTATGAATGGCTGGTGAGTGAAGGGAGGCCTGCCTGCCTCTCTGTGACCTAAAAAACAATCTCTTTAGCTCCTTCTAAAGCCGGAGGGTCTCTGGTTCCCTATTTTAAAATACTTTGCGGTCCATGGGCTGACTCCTGAGCCATCCTGTGCACATGTGCCCTCAGCTTGGTCACACGCAGGCACACACAGCACGTGCGTACACCAATGGATGCATACGATGACAAGGTTTCAACAGCTGACCGTGCCACAGAACCCACACTCACCTGGGCTGGGAAAAAGACAGGCATTGCAGGAGGCTCTGGGACAAGTGAAGCCCCTGCGGGAAGGAAGCCGGTGCCTTGCCACCCTCGAAAGGCAGGACTCCCCCTCTTGGGGAGCTGGGGATCCTGGGGGTCACCCCTCATCTGACAGGCCTTTTGAGGATCAGCCTTACCTCCACAGACATCCAGTCCAGGGCTCACGCTGCCCCAGTGGCATTTGGAAGTCCTTCCTAATATCTAACTTAAATCAACCATCTCTTCATTCAGTAAACATTCTCCACCCATGTCATGCCCTGGTAGCAGGAAGGTGTGCTGGGCCACCTGGGGCTGTGTGCGGTGCGGGGGCGGACGAAGAAAGTGGCCTTGGTGTCTACCGCTGGTGGCAGGTGGGGAGGCTTCCAGGATCCCTGGGGGGCTCAAACCGTGGTCATTCCCCATGATTCTGTTTTCTTGGCCAAATAGGGCCTGGTTCAGGCGGGAAACCCTGCCACCTCCCTCTGCCAGCCAGTCCAGTGAATGCCTGCCTGAGCTCACTGGTGGGGTGGAACTCTACCCGGGACTTTGGTCCTGTCTAGGGAACCCATTTAACCACTCAGGGCTTCAGCTAACTCGCCACGCAAGCTGCATCCTGAAACGGCAGTGCTATCTTCAGGTATTTGTCTGCTCTTTTCTCAGAAACCCCTTCCCACCCCTGAGGCATCCTACCCAGACCCCCTGACCCTGCCCCACTGCCTGACATCCCACTGGTAGGGGTCCCTCCTCAGTGTTCTGGTGTTCTCTGTGTGGGGGTGCTCTTACATGCCCCAGCTCCAGAGATACGGGTGTCCCCTACACTCTGCCCCTCACACCCCGAGTCCCAGGGGCTGAAGCTGGAGTGTCCAGTGGTGGCTGGGGAGAGCCTGTCACCCTCCATGCAATCAGCCGGGTGTGGCATAAATGACCCATGAGTCCTGGGGCCTGGTGGAGGAGACGCTCAGGCCCAAGAGTGAGGTCACCTGGACAGGGAGGCCCAGGGAGGGGCCAGGCAGGGCGAGCCTGGGCTCCCACAGTGCAGAGCCCCTCCGGCAGGCTGTGGTGGGACCTGGCAAGCCTTGCCTCCAGACCTCGGCCGGGCTTGCAACACCAAGCATCTGCTGGGGAAGGTGGGGCGCTGTCACAGAGCCTTCCCGGGGAGACTGACCCAGATTTCTCTCTCCCTCCCTCCCTCTGCCACACAGGAGCCTGTGACTGTGTGTGTATGTGTGTGTGTGCCGGTGTGTGTGTGCATGCGTTTGCGTTCTCAGCCCTGGCAGGTGGAAGGGTGAAAAGGGAGGAGGCTTGCTGAAAGCTATGGGAAATGAGACAGAAATCCTCCCCAAATCCCTGGCCGCTGTCACTAATAGCTGAAATACACTCTTGAAAGGTGACAGTCCCTAGATGCGGGGCCTGGCCTTGCCGGGAGCTGGTGCCCTAGGCCTGTCTGTTATGGGCGGGCCCCAGGCCTCGTGGGTGGTGAGGGGGTCATGGCCCAGCCCTGACCCCACCCTCTGGCACTCCTGACATCTCCTTTCTAGGCAGTGTCCCACAGGTTCCCCTGGTGCTTCTCTGGGAAGCAGTGAGCTCCGGGTCAGGAGGGTGGTACACGTGGCGGGGGAGGGTAGGTCAGGACCCTGTGGCAAGCACTCAGGTACGGGCGGGGAGGTGGCCTGCACAAAAGAGAGCTGGAGGGCTCCTCCCAGCCTCAGCTGTTCCCGTGATGCCTGCTACTCACCACAGTGCTGGCCACCAGGAGCCCCCACCCCTCCAAGCTGGCTGGCCTTCTTCCCAGGAGGCTAAACCTCAGGACTCATGGGAGGTTCTTGAGAAGGGCCAGGGAGGGCTGGACCTAGACCTGAGAGCAGCAGTTTCCAGAGCATCTGACTCCAGTGGGAGGGGAAGGGTGTGTCCCTGCGGGGCTGCCAGCTATGGTGGGGGTTCTTGTGCACATATACATATACAGAATTGTCCTTCAAGGGACATGCTCCTTGAGACTTGTGAGCACACAGATGTACACACGTGACACACACGGAGACCTGCATGTACAGAGGCATGCCTGTACACCCGAGTGTCCGAGCTCGTACAGAGATGGGCACACACCTGGGCATACGGGTGGAGGCATGGGTATATCTGCCTGTGCACACGCGGGCAGGGAATGTTTGCTACCCTTGTGGGCTACTCTGAGCCTCGTGAGGTATGTGAGAGGCATTTTCCCCAGAGACCGTCCACGGGATGTTCAAGCCAAATCCTGGAAAAGCTTCCAGAGGTGACTCCAGAGGCAAGCCCTCTCCTCTGCCAGCACTCCAGGCCCCTTGCCCAACTCTCGGCCCTCTGGTGGGCTCTGTGCCATGTCCTTCCAGCCAGGCCTTTCTGGCCTTGCTCCACGCTTGGCAGACACCGTGCTCTGCCCTGACCCCTGAGAGCTAGAGCCCTGCTCCTCATTGAGGACTCCAACATCCCCTGCTGTGTCACCCTGGGTAGGGTCCTGCCACTGTCTGGGCCTCAGTCTCTCTTCCACCTATTGGCGGGGCTGCTTTGAGGGCAGGGAGCTCTGAGAGCGGGGAGACACATGAGTGCCACCACAGTGGCGAGTGCTCTCCAGGCCAGTCCAGCCCACAGCAGCCCTTCTGTGCACCCAAGGGCTATCATTCGTCCTCACACGTCTCCTCCACAGTTAGCTGGCTCAGTTGCCATGCTGGGAATCCCACCTGCCTGCAGACGCTGACCTGCCCGCCCTCACCCTCCACTGGGCAGGTAAGGTAAGAGCTTGAGCTGACCCGCCTCCAGGCTGCCCTGCATGTGTCCTGGGCCCTTTCAGACCCAGGGCCTTTGAACAGGCTGTTCCCTCTGCCTGTGGTGCTGGCTCCTCTCCAACAGCCTAAAAACACCTTCTTTTCCTCAATGAATCCGTTCAAGTTTCTGCTCTCTGTGCAGCTTCCCTCCCCCGTCCCAGCCACCCCCACACAGTGCTCCGTTGCTGGCTCACTGAGCAAGTTTTCACCAGCACTGCTCAGGCCTGGCTATGCTTCCCCGCCACCAAAGCCATGGGCTCCCCCAGGGCGCAGCGAGGACCTTCTCATCTCAGTGTGTTCAGACCCTCTGTAGGGCCTGGCCCAGAGCACACAGCGTCCAGCAAGTGTTGGCTGAATGAACGAATGAGTGAATGAGTGAACGAATGACATGAACATGTGGACATCTTTGCCAAGTCCTGTCTATGAGCGGTCACAAGCTTCCGAGGTCCCCGTGGAGGGGGTGCTCCTTGGTGGCAGGGCTGCCTCTCTCTGCCTCAGGGAGTCTTGCAGTCAGAGGCTCACCTCTCATTCAGCAAACACCCTTGGTGGAGGTGCTGCTCTCAGAAAGTGTGCAGTGCTCCTGGGGGCAGCAGGCACACACTAGGGAACCTGGAAGGGAGCCACGGGCCTGTGTAATACAGAGCTAAGATGCGTGTGCTGTCATCACTACTACCCTCATGTGCTGATTACCGTGAGTCGGCACTGGGCGAGGGGCTGGGGACTGGCCTCTGCCTGCCCTGGGGAGCGTACAGGGGAAGAGATCCAGGTGAAGGAAATGACAGGGGCTGAAGCTGGTGGCAGAGGAGGGCGACGGCTCAGCAGGAGAGCCCGGGAGCCACACAGCCTGATTCATGCTACCACCACCTCAGAACCTCGTGATCCGGAGCAGCTAACTGAATTTCCCTGCATCCCAGTTTTCCTTATCTGTAAAATGGAATGGTAAGTGTATTTACCCCATAGCATTGTTCCGAGGATCAAATGCTTGTAAAATGCTTTTAACAGTGCCCGGGACATCATGAGCACTCCAAAGAGAAGCCCTGCCACTAGGAGTTGTTGGATCATTCGTTCAGGGCGACCCTGGACTAGGCATGCAGCAAATGGGCGGGCCAGCAGCACAGGAGGCAGGCAGGTGGCGAGGGCCAGGGAACTCGGCCTCTCTGGATGGGAGTGGCTTGGCTTCTTGTGCTCAAGGAATCAAAGGCTCTAAAGAAGGCTGGCCAGAGGGACACTGAGACGAGCCATGTGGCTGGGGGAGGATCCTGACCCAAGAATCCTCTGAAGGAGGAGGAGGGGAAGCCTGAAGCGGATGGGCAAGGAGGGTATGGGTTCTAGGAGTGCCAGTGCTAGCCTTTCTGCTCCTAATGAGGGGCATGTGCAATGCCCCACAGGAAAGGGCTGTGCTGACCTCGCTGTGCAAATCGGAATGTAGCGGAGCACAAGGGAGGAGCAGGGCGGAGGGCTCAGGGGCCGCTCTCCCGCCTCTGGCTATCTGGGCGGCCTTCAATGGAGACCTTCTAGGCTGCGGGGGCCTCGGGCCAAGGTTTGCGGACCTTCCCAAGGATGTGGAGCCTGCTCTTCGGGCCAAACCATGCTAGCAGAATAGGGAGGGGTGAGGGGCCATGGAGTGAACGAGGCGGCCGGGGAGTATATGAGACGAGGGGAGCTCCCGGGGCTGGGCTCCAGGACAGCAAGTCCCTGGTGCGGGAGGGAAGTGGGTGGACTTCCTTCTCCTGTCAGCCCCGCTGCTGGTTCTCCTGCTTTCTACCTAAGGCCACCCACCCCCATCCCACCATCAGCCTTGTCAGTGTGACATTAATGGGCTGACATTAACAAGCCGGAGCTTCTCCACTTGTCTGCCAGGTCGAGCCTCAGCCGTGGAAGAATTGCTAATTACAGCCACCATAAGGAAATATCAATGATGGACATCAATATTATTGCCTCCTGCATCCCTGCCTGTTTATCTGGAGATGAAAAGAGGCTTGGGGCCATCTCTCCAGGATGAAGCTGAGTGATGACAGAGGGGAGAAGAGCTGCATGTGGAGAAGTGGGCATCCTCCAGCTGGACTCATTCATGAAACCAGGACCCGTTTCCTCTAGGCAGAGTCCTGCCCACTGAGGGCCCAGGGTGAGGGCTGGGGCTGAGAGCAAAGGAACCTGTGCAGGGAGGAGGAACCAGTGATCCTGCTCCCAGCCTTGGACCACCAAGTGACTGCATGCATACCTCTTTGTGCCTCAGTTAACTCATCTGACAAATGGATACGAGAATTCCAGTCCTGCCTCCCTTGTGCAATGTGGGGAAGTGAATGAGGTGCAAAATCAGGGTTTTAGAAGGGTGACCCATGGTGCAAACGCAGGGGCTTCTCGGGCTGGAGGAGACATGTGGGGGTAGCTGAGAACTGGGAGGTCCCAGCAAAGGGCTGGACATGTCCCAGCTTGTGAACAATCTGAAGGAAATATCCTCCCGACCATCCCCTAGCAAGCACTTTGGCAGAAATCAGACAAACTCTAAACACAAACACCAAAGCCAGAGAGAAGAGGGGAAAGCTTGACTCAAAGGCGCGGCTGCTATCTGGTGTCTCCGAGACCCTGAGCCTGTGGGGACTTGCAAGACTTCCAGCCACACCCCAAGCCCTGCATGTAATGCCAGTCATAGGCTGACCTCTCTCGCAGGGCAGCCCTTTACCCGATGAGAGGATCTCCCAGACATGCACACCCCTATTCAGAGAAACAGGGGTCCATCTGAGAAGCCCCTTTCGAGACCACCTGGACAGCCTATACGTGCACTATATATGCCAGGGCCACGACGCACATGCAGGAACACGTCCACGGAGCAAGTTCATGAGGGCATGCACTGACCAGAAACAGGCAAGCACACACACACAGAAACTCATCCCCAAACACAGAGACACACCTGGAAACACATACACTGCACGGTATCCAACACACATATACACACACAGGGGAGCTGCCCTGGGGAGCGCACGGGGGACGACACACACACACACACACACACACACACACACACAGCATCTTAGGCCCAAAACTGGGTTCTTCCTAGCCCTTGGGAACCTCTCCGTGTTGAGAAGGAAATGAAAAACCCACGTGGTCTTCAGACACGTGTGGCCTCTCAAGCCACCGACAACCCAAGCAGTAGCAACCGGACGGGCTGGGAAGCAAAGCCCGGCGTGGCCTGAATACTTCACAGGAGATTCTGCTTCACAGAAAATCCCTTCTTCAGCGCTGTGCATGTCAGGGTATAATTACCCATTAGGGAGCACGGCAGAAACCTGGGAGGAAGCGTGCACAGCTTCTGGCCTGGGCCCTCGCTGGGCCTCGGCCTCTGCCTCTGCTGCAGGCCTGGCAAGGGCCATCCTGTCTCTCACCTGCCCACATCAAGGTCCAGAGGGAGGACAGCTGGCTGCCACTTTGAGACATGGAGTGTCCTAGCTTTGGGTCGCCTCTGCCCCAGGTCCTCAGACTCTGCCAGCCCCTAGCTGAGGAAGGGCCAAAGTCCCCCATCCCTTTGCCCGCCATGGTCCTTCCCCCAGCTCTTCAGCAGGAGCAAAGAACCACGGCTCACCTCACTCCCTCATCTTCCCTCTTCCCCTCTCCAGCCCATCAAGCTGTTTACAGTTCCCTGAGTGAGTGGCAGGGAAGACCACGAGAGGTACACACCAGAGGAAGGGAGAGAGGACATCCTGGCTGGGCCTGGAGACCCTAGAACAGCCTCTCTCGCTCCTTTTGTCCAAGAAAATGTCCACACAGGCTAAGCTAAGCTCAGATTGTATCTCCTCCAGGAAGCCCTCTGGGACTGCTCCCAGGGTCGGGAGCCTTCTCTGGCTCCCACAGCCTACCTACTCTGTTCCTCTCCATCACTGCTCAGTAATCAAGGGCTGAAAACACAGATGCCTACGGGGGCCAAGGAGGGGACGACAGCGAGTGAAGGGGCAAAGGCCATGCAATGGGAATGGGCAGGGCTTGCAAACTGGAGAGCACGCCCCTGTCTAAGGCCTTCTGAACCACACTGTCTCAGGGCCCAGCAACTTCACACCTAGAAACCGACCCAGGAAAACTGAAAGCACTTGTGCACAAGTGTTCACAGCAGCATTATCCACAATAGCCAAAAAGCCAAAACCGCTCAAGTGCCCATGAATGAATATGTCAACAAAATGTGTTACAGCCATACAATGGAATATCATCCAGCCAAAGAAAGGAATGAGGCACCGATACATACACACGAGAGCACGATGAACCTTAAGCACTGTGTGCTGAGCGACGGAAGCCAGGCAGAAAAGCCCACATGTTGTATGATTCCATTTCTATGAAATGTTTAGAATATGCAGAGCCAAAGACACAAAAGTGGATTTGTGGGTGCCAAGGCCGGGGAGGAGGGGAGACTGGCAGGAACTGCTAATGGGTGCAGGGTTTTCTTTTGGGGTAATGAAAATACGCTGGAATTAGTGGTAAGGGTTGCACGATTGGGGATATGCTAAAAACCACTGAACTGTGTACTTTAAAATAGTGACTTTTATGGCATGTGGGCTAGATTTCAATTTTTAAGAACCAAATTGTTTAAAATGGAACAACACCTCCACAAGCCACATGCGTGTCTGCAGCCTCTCGTTTTCAGCCTCTAGTTTACACATTTGTCTTCCTCACAAGAGCAGAAGCTCCGGGAGGGTGGGGCCATACCCGAGGCACAGCCGTGGTCCCCAGAGCTGGCATCTCAGGCCAGGCACTTGAGCCACAACAGGGACCCCAGCAACGTGTTAACCCAGAGCACACTTCATGCTCTGTAAAACCTCTGGTCCAGGCCACGGCCCAGTCTCAGGTGAAGTCACTGAGGCCCAGGCTCAAGGTCATTTGCCCTAAGGTCACTTGACAAGCTGGAGGCAGAACTGGGCATAGAAGCCAGGCCTCCAGACTCGGTGCAGCAGGACCCAGGGGCTGGCCACTGCTGGGCAGGGCAACACAGAAGGCAGGCAGCTCTGCAGCTGTTTCCTGCCTCAAGGCCCCCAGGTCCCTGGGGCCTCAGAATCAAGTCCACCTGCCGGATGTGGCCTCAATCCCATTTGACGGACAGGTACCACCCCCAGCGCCTCCAGCTCAGGCCCTGTCTATCATCCCTCCAGCCTTTGCTCACACAGGGCCCCCTTCCTGGAAGGCTCGCTTAGGCTTCCCAGGCACCAGGCACAGTCCCTCCCTGCCCAGAAGCCTTACTTCATCACTACCTGCCCCTCCCTCAGGGCCCCTCCCCAGCTGAGCCCTTGTAGCCCCTCTGGGAGGGTGTGCAGGTACGTCAAGGGAACAGCTGGACGTGCGCCTGACTGCGGGGCCACACGGGACCTGGGCCAGCCTGGAGCTAGAAGCAAGTCTGATGTCTCAGGGTCTGACTGCCAGCGACTAGGTACCAGGCCAGGGTTGGCTGGCAGAGGAAGGGAGGGAGAAGGGGAGAAGAGAGAAGAGGGAGAAGGTGGGGGAGAGAGAAGGAGAGGGATGGGAGGAGAAGGGGTGAGAAGGGAAGAAGGAGGAAAAAAGGTGCCGGAGGAGATGGAGAGGAAGGAGGGCCGCTCTTAGCCCCAGGGTCCCAGGAAGGCTAAGCCAGAGCCCAACACGGTGACGGGGCTGTTGGGCAGCCGGTTACCTTCAGACACATGATGACACCCAAAGACATGGATCGGTCCTCCTGGGCAGAGTGAAGTTAAGCGGAGAAGAAGCCCCTTTGGGAGAGAGGCCCCAGCTTTAGACCAGCAGTCACGTCTCCTTCCTCCTCCCCCTGCCCCTGTGCAGCAGTGAGGTGGGGAGCAGAGGACGGCAGGAAGACCGTCCCACCTGGTACCCACCTGGGCCTCCTGCTGTGTCCCAAGAGCCCAGCCGCCCTCCTGGGTGACCTCGGGGGTCAGACCCTCCTGACTGTGGTTACAGACTGAGCCTTGACCCTGGCAGGGTGGACTGGCCCCCAGGGAGCTGAAGGAGGCCCCAGATGGCTCACTTTCTCCTCCTACGCCACAGGGCTGGGTGACAGATCTGGTCTGTGGGTGTCAGAGACAGTCCTGGCTCTGAGTGACTGCTGGCAGCTGGGCCCGGATGGCTCACGGGTGGCTGATTTCCTGACCTTCTTGAGACCAAACACATGACGAGCCTCTGCCTCCTCCTCCTCCTCCTGAGGCCAAGCACACGGGTACGGGAACACAGCAGGTGTCTAATAGATGCCAGCTCCCTCTGTGAACCCCAGCCTCAAGTTTCCTCAGAGCAGCCGCCACTCCTTTCCCACCCCTACCCCCACAGCACTCCCTCCCCAGCTCTCCCCACTTCCCCTCCACATGGACTCAGTGTACCTCCTTCTCAGGCCTGGGTGAAGCTGTGAATCCCCTCCCCCCTCCCCCCTGTCCTTTCCCAGCCCAGACACACATCACACCAGCCCCCATTCAGTGTCCTCAGCTGGCTGTCAGTTAATCCCTGCAGAGGTGTTAACTGATAATTAAGATGTTAGCTGTAAACTTAACGTATGATTCCTTGCCAGGAGTATTTCGGTCTTAACAGGTTGTTTTTGGAATGGGAAAACCTTCAAGACCCAGCCAAATGGCAGGGAGGGATACAGAGTGGGGTGTTGGGGGTCATTCTGGGCCTGGAGCCCTTCCAGCTTCCAGAACCCCCTCCTCATCTCTGGCTTCACTGAGGACAGAAGGCAGAGGTGGGAACCCAGAGCTCTGCCTTCAAGTGTCAGCCCCACACCTGTGAGGCGATGACCCTGGACACGAGATGAAACCTCTCGGAACCTCAGTTTCCTCGTCAGCAAATGGTGAGACAGAACACCGACCTTGCAGAACTGCAGTGCAAACAGACCAGGCTGACAGGTAAGGCCCTGTGTGCCCAGCACACAGGAGCCCTGAGAGCTCCCCTTGTCCCCGACTTCCCTCTGCCTCCTCCCGCACTGAAGGTAACTGTGTCAGCTTCCTCTTCACCTGCCTCCTCACACCAACTCCAATCAATCACCAAGTCTATTTTCTCAGCTTCCTAAATCTCTCCCCAGGCAAAGATCAATGGAATCAAACAGCGAGGCCTGGACAGACATGAGACTTTGGGGACATTTCAGCAGATGACAGGAATGGAGCTTCCGAGCAGCAGGGAAAGGCACTCACCCAACAAACAGTCCTGAATCAACTGTGAGTCATTTGGAAAAAAAAAAAAACACTTAGATCCCTACCTCAAACCACACACAGAAATGCATTTCAGATGAACTAGAGATTTAAGTATTTGTGAATATCATAAACAATTGGAAAATAGTACAAGCCAATATTTTTAAAACTCTGCAGTGAGTAAGGCCAGGAACTCTAAAGGAAAGGATTGATAGACCTAACCACAGGACAATCTAAAACATTTAAGGAATTAAATAAATCCCATAAACTTAAATGAAAAAAAAAATACTTGTGAATAGTGATTTGCAATATATGCCAGATAAAGAGTTAATTTCCTTAACCTCTTCTAAATCCGCTTGCTTTTGGAAATCAGTAAGATGCATTTCACTGCATCAGTCGCTGAAACCCAGTGGCCCAGGCAGTGACCAGTTCTCAGTTTGCAGCCTCAGCTCCTCGGACACTTGCTTGAACCATGTTTTGGCCTTGGCTTCTAGGACATCCGTGCCTGGTTCTTTTCCATCTCACTGGTTGCTCCTTCTCGGTCACCTTTTCGGCTCCCCCTCGGCTCCCCAGCCTCTAACTGGTGGGAGTCTTTGGGCGGGGCCATTGGTCTTTTCTATCTGCTCTCCTTCAATGTTCTCATCCAACCTCATGGCTTTAAATACTATCTTTATGCTGATGGCCCCAAATTTGTATCTCCAGCCCAGACCTGTATCCTGGACTCCAGCCACAGACATCCACCTGTTACCTCCATGGTTCTACCAGGCTGTCTACAGGCATGTCACTATTTATGTGTCCCCTGCCAGGGCTGGCTCATGGGTTTGTGACCTGGGCTCTGCACTCGGAAGGACCCCCGACTTGGTTTAATGCTCTACCGTCACCTCCCACTTTGAAACTCTTCATTTTTTTTTTAACAAAAAGTCACCTGTTCACTGTGCTCTGGGTCCCACACATTATGTAACCATTTTTTCCAAATGGCTCACAGTTGTTTAGCACTGCTGTCCACCACGGAGCCATGCCCCTTCCCGACACCAAACCCACTCCTCCCCGCTCTTCCCATCGCCATCAATGGCAACCCCACCCTCCTAGATACTTGGGCTAAAACCCTCGGAGTCACGGTTGGCTCCATTCTCTCTCTCTCACACACCACCTCATCCAATCTGTCAGCAAATCCTATTGGCTCTACCGTGAGCATGCATGTGGAATCCATCCACTTCTCCCCACCTCCACCAAGACTCCCTGGTTCAGGCCTCCACCACCTCTTCCCTGGGTCACTGCAACAAACAGCCTCCTGTCAGATCTCCCTGCTTCAGTGAAAAGCCAGGTGATGGCATTGGAGCTGAACCCAGGATGTAAAACCTCCGGCAGCCAAGGCACTCGGTGGGTGTGTGGTGCAAGACAGAGCCTCAGCAAACACAGATAGACAGTGACCGTGGGACAGCAACGGGGGGCAGGGATGGCAGCGGCCGGGGGGTCTGGTGAAAGTGTAATTCCAATCACACCACGTCAGTATGCAGAACCTTCCATGGCCTTCCCCACTTCATTCTGGGTAACAGCCAAGCCCTCCAGGTGGCCCGCAGGCCACACGATGGAGGTGTGGTCCATGTCCAGTGGCATAGCCGACTCCTTCCTCACTCACCCTGTTCCAGCCACACCAGCCTTCTTGCCATGCTCCCAAAGCCAGGTCTGCATCTGACGCAGCATCCTTAGACCTGCTGTGCCCTCTCTGGAACGCGCTTTCTGCCAAACATCCACCGGACTCAGTCTCTCGCTTCTTGTGGGTCTTTACTCAAATGCCATCTCTCAGATAGACCTTCCCTGAGGAGCGTGTCCAAGTTACCCAGCACTTCCCATGCCCTCCTTCTGCTTGAGTTTTCACCCTAGCACCTAACACTCCCACACACGCTGTGATTTTCCCCGTCCGTGTCTCCTCCGTCACAGCTTACGTTCCTTGGAGCAGGTATATTTCGTCAGTTTTGTTCACTGTTTGGTCCCTAAGCAAATCAGTGTCTGACACATAGTAGGTGCTCAGTCAATACTTCCTGAATGAATGGATACAGGAGCAGAGGACTTGACATGAACAAGCAATTTACAAGTGAAGAAACAGAAATGGCCAACGAGCATATACAAATATGCTCAACCTCATTAGCAGTTTAAGAAACACAAAGTAAAATCATTTTTATCTGTCAAATTGGCAGGGATGAAGTGATTAATAATTCCCGTGATTGGCAAGGGTGAGGGAATGGGGCATTTTGCACACAGTTTGTAGAAGCATACATCGGCTCAACCTTCTGCAGGTTGATGTGACGTGGAAATACGGGCACCCTGTGACTCAGGAAGTCCACTTCCAGAAACACCCCGAAAGAACTATAGCACAAGCAGACACAGATGTGCAAACCCAGAGGTTCTGTGAGTGAGCTTTATAAATAGCCAAATGCCAGAAACAACCTAAATGGCCGCCAACAGGATTAATAATTGATGCATAATTTGCAGACCATCACACAGTGGATATAAAAGGATGGGAAGAGCTCTGTGGAAGGAGCTGGGATGACCCACAGGACATACTGTTGGGTAAAATCAAGTGCTGGAGCAGTATCATTAATATAAGCCCATGTTTTTCCTTTTAAAATATGTTGATAAGTACATCAAAAAAAATCTGGAAGGGGATATATCAAACTAGTTACCAGTGTTAGCTCTTGAGAGGAAAAGACTACAGCAGGGGCTTGAACTGCATGCTTTAAATACCTAGAGGCAGACGGATAGCTAGACAGATGGATGGCTAGATAGATGATCGATACATAGAAAATAGATAACATAGAGAGAACAGATTACCTTAGCAATCAGAAAAATGATTCTGCTCAGGGAGAAAATGCCTTCTGTGGCTCCCCAATATTAAAGGGCACAGAAGTAAGCCAATCCAAGCCCTCCATAACCCGTCACCGCCTCAGCCCTGTTGCCCCTGTCCCCACTCTGGCTCCTCAAAGTGCTCTGGGCTCCAAGCTCACGAGGCAATTTTCTATTCCTGGTTCCTTTCACAGCTCCATGCCTGTCTCACAGCTCTGTTCGCAGGCACAAAGGCCCACCCTGCCCCATCCCATGACTTTCTCAGCCTGGACTCTGCTGTAGGAGAGTCAGAGGGGGGAAGATGAGGAACTACCCAGCACTCCCAAAGACCAGGACTGCTGCCCAGCCCCCAGCGAGAACCGCCAGGTCTCTGCTCTAGGGACAGCCTGCCGCAGCAGCAGAATCAGGAAATGCCCCTTGACTGTGGCCTGGGCAGGCTGGCTGCTCCAGGCTCCAGGACACCCACAAAAGGCACTGGAGGCAGCTGATCTGAGGAGGCCAGGGTGAGCCCAGCGGGGAGGTCTGGCCAGAGAAGGAGGGCAACTGGGGGTTCAGCCCCCACAACTTGGGTTGCCAGATTTGGCAAATAAAATTGTATGTGCCATGCAGTATTTGAGATATTTTTACACTGAAAAATTATGTGTTGTGTGTCTGAAGTTCAAACTGAACTGGACATCAGTATTTTTTTCTGGCAACCCTAGCTGCTCCCCCATCCCATCCCTTGGGTGACTTGGCACCAGGCAGAAAGCCTTCGCCTGGGGTGTCCAGAGTGGCGGAGAAATACCCTCTCTCAAGCTCACCCCAGAGCTGGACTGAAAGTTGAGACAGGCTCGTTCTGGGTGCTGGGGGATGTCCCACCAAGAGCTGGGAGCTTCCAGAGTAAGCGCCATCGGGCAGTGCCCTGGGCAGTGGGGTGAACAGCCAGGGGAAGGCAGGGGGAGCTGCACCTGGTGTGCCAAACCTCCTGCAGCCAAGGCACTGGCGTGCAGCGCACAACAGCCTGAGCAAAGGCGGATGGCGAGCGCGGGACAGCGATGGGGTGGCAGAGATGGCGTGGCCCAGTGCCTCTCAGCATCCCGGGATGCAGCCTGGCGAGGAAGAATGGCTGCGGGGTGGCCTTCCTTCCCAGAGGTCAGGAACTCCTCCACAGGAGGCCCCCTGCTGCCGGGGCCTTCAAACACCACACTGTGTCCCCACCATGGCCCCTGGCAGGGGCTCATTCACTAAAGGCCAGTCTGAGTCGGGGGAGCTGGTCCTCAGACCCAGAGCCTCCCACCCAGCACAGAAGCAAGAGGCCGATAAGCCCGCCTTGCTCTCCCCTACCTGGGTCAGATGGCGTCGGGAGGCAAACAGACTGGCCTCTGGGGGCCTGGGGCACGGTAGCCTGTCCGTCGCGGTCCCAGCATGCACTGTAGAGGAAGAGCAGGAAGGTCAGTGGGGCAAAGATGGGGCTTCCTGCTACCCCGGGTGAGGCCCACTCAGCACAGCTCCCCAAGATGGATCCCACTGCCCAGCCCTGCAGGGCTCAGTGCTGCCTGAGCACAGCATGGGCTCCTCAGTGCCACCCTCCCCACTCCCCAGCAACCTGGAGTGGCCAGCCCTTGAATCACATCCCCAGGAACAGGAGCACCCTGGCCTGGCATTCAAGGCCCTGCTAAGCCCCTAACTTTTCACTGCCTCTCCATGTCCTCCAAAGGTCAGCCCCACCTCTGCAAGTTTTGTTAAAGTACACAGATACACAGATGGAAAACCCCACCTCATTCTCTCTGGGACTCTCATTGTTATCAACGAATCTGTCCCCTGCCTCCTGAAAGCTATGCTTACAGGTCTTCAGCCCCAGTACCCCTCAATACCCTCAGCAAGGTCCCCAAGGATCCCATCTGCACCCCTAGCCCTTCCGCCTCAGCCTGTGGTCTCCGGCAGCTGACTCCCTTTGGGAACACTCTCTCTCCGTGACCCCCCGAACCACCCTTCCTCTCTTCTCTGTACCCCCATCACTCATCCTAGACATGGCCACAGGTGGTTTCCCTTCCTCCCTCCTCCCTTCTCCCAGACCATCCTGCCCCACACCTGTGCTTCAATCACCCTCTGTCTACGCCCCCAGAGGCACCCAATATGCCTAGAGAAGGGTGAAGCCCTTAACCTGGCCCACAGGGCACTGTCCAACCCAGCCCTGACCTATGGGCCACCCTCCCCTCCCCTCCTGGCCACACAGCCACCTGCCACTTCCTCAGAAATCCCCCTGTGACCACCTCCTTCTCACTGTCTCCAATGTCCTCCATAAGTCAGCCTGGAGGAAGCCGTCCTCACCGTGTCTCACTGCCCTGACCGAGTGACTTGTCATTTGCTTTTCCTTGTTTCAACAGTCCTACTGCAAACTTTTTCCATCAGGATTATTGAGGTATAATCACCCCACAGTAAAACTGACCCTCTCTAGTGCACAGTCTATGAGTTTTGACAACTGTGTGTGGCTGTGTAACCACTACAGCCACCAAGATAAGAACAATCCTGTCACCCCCAAATCCTCGTGTGCTGTCTCTTTACAGTCAACTCCCTCCCCCCCCCACGCCTGGCAACCACGAATCAGCTTCCGGTCCCTACCAGTTTGCATTTTCCAGAGTGTAATTCAAATGGTGTCATCTCAGTGAAGCCCTCTGAGTCTGGTTTTGTTCATCTAGCATAACGCATTTCTGATTTATTAATATCTGTGTTGCCTCTTGAATCAGAATGTCTTTTTTGTTGCTGTGTAGTACTCCATTGTTTATCCATTCAGCAGCTGAAGGACATTTGTGTTGTTTCTAGTTTTTGGAGATTATGAATAAAGCCACTATAAATACTCACATATAGGTTTTTGTATGAATGTAAGTTTTTCTTTCTCTTGGGTAAGCACCTAACAGTAGAATTGCTGAGTTGTATGGTAAGCATATTTTTAACTTTATAAGAAACTGCCAAACTGTTTTCCAAGTTGGCTATACCACTTTGCATTTCCCTCTAGCAACCTAGGAGAGTTCCAGTGGCTCTGTACCCTTGCCAACATTTGGTATTATCCATTTTTGAAGTCAATGTAATGATATGTAGTGGTATTGCATTGTGGTGTGTGTGTGTGTGTGTGTGTGTGTGTGTGTGTGTGTGTGTGTGTGTCGTTGTTGTTTTTGAGACAGAGGAGTCTCACTCTGTCGCCCAGGCCTGAGTACAATGGCGTAATCATGGCTCACTGCAACTTCCATCTCCTGTGTTTAAGTGATTCTCTTGCCTTGGCTTCCTGAGTAACTGGAATTAGAGGCACGGGCCACCATACCTGGCTAATTTTTGTATTTTTAATAGAGAGGGTTTTCACCATGTTGGCCAGGCTGGTCTTGAACTCCTGACTCAGGTGATCCACTGCCTTGGCCTCCCATAGTGCTGGGATTACAGGCATGAGCCACCACACCTGGCCACCACTGTGGTCTTAATTTGCATTTCCTTAATCACTAATAATGATGAGCATCTATGTTCCCATGTGCCTGACTTATTTTTTTTAGTGCCATCACTACTGGAAATTATTATCTTAATTTAATTATTTACCTATTGATTTTCCATCTCTCCCAACACGTGTGAAAGCAGAGACCTTGGTATTCATTCCCCCAATACCTAGAATAGCATCTGGTAGTGGATAATGACAATGATGGTGGTGACGATGGTTGTGGAGGTGGTGACAGCTAACAGTTGTAGAGCGCTTAGCGTTTGCCTAGCACCATTCTGAGCACTTTACTCATAACTCACTTGGTCCTCACGACCGCTCCAAGACACAGAGATGCTACCAACGCCCCCATTTTACAGAAGGGAACACCAAGGCAGAGATAGACAACTAGCCGAAGGTCACACAGTTAGTAAGGGGCTGAGCCAATCCTTGATCCCAGGTGTTTTGGAGTCAGAACCCCAGACTAGGCCCTTGGCTAAGCCCTAAATGCAGCACCCATGGAGGGATCCATTGTCCTGTAAACTCTGGATCTGGAAGCTCCCTGCTTAGCTTCCCACTAGAATCCATCCTCTTCCTCACTTTCCGGACAGCGTAGATGTGATCAGGACATTACACAGCCCATAGCAACCACTTGATATGCCCCAGGTGGAGAGAATAAACAGGAGTCAAGGCCTTGGCTCTTCTGAAACCTGGCTCTGAGAATGGTCCCATAACAGCCTTTGTACCAGAGAATTTTATTGCTCACTGAATGTCACAAATTTCCTTGGCATTTCCTCAGCCCCTTTAGAGTCAGTTGGGCCATATGAGAAGTTCTGCCTGATGGGCTGTGAACAAAAGTGACGCCTATCATTGCTGAGCCAAAGCATTTCGGAGCCCGTGTGTGACCTCATCATTGTCTCTTCTCTGCCATGGTGACTGGAGGCCGCATGTTCTGGAAGGGGCCACAAGATGGTGGAGCTCCTGGCAGCTGAGGTCCCTGAGTAGTTGTGTGGGCCAGAGCTCCATCTCCCTGCCTACTTCCCACACTGGCATGGAATGTGAGTTCATGTGGTAAACAGAGGAAGGAAGGGAGCCTTTGATGTATGACATCACTGACGGTTCAGAGAGTGCGGGTTACTGCAGCACAAACTTGCCTATCCTACAACATGCCCATGGCCCCTCTGGGGACAGGTCACCTTGCTGCATTTGTTGTTAGAACATGTTTGGATGACTTTCCGGGTGAGAGAACTAAGCCCCATTTGGGAGCCTCTAAGTAACTAAAATTTCAGTGTGGGCAGAATAATCTCAATTCCCAAGTTCAAGAGTTCCCTATCCACAAGGAAGAGGGGGGCTTCCAGGTCCTGCAGTGGGTTCTGCCAGCAGGTCCTTCCCCACTTGGAGAAGGGAGGTGTGAGCTGAGGCAGACGGTGGTGTCTCCATGAGAGTTGGGGCCTATGCCTACATTCGAGGGCCTGAACTTGACTTTAGAGCAAAGGCTGGAGCATCTTCAGAGCTTTATCCTCAACTCCGGTCCAGGACCAGCTCCCAGAAAGGCGCTGGAGCCCCCAACTCATCTGTCCACAACTCAGAGGCAGAAAGAAAACTCCCACAGGGCCTTGGAGCTGCAAGCTAGATTGCAGGTTTATATTTTGAACTTACTGGTGTTTTAGTTTGGCAATTATCACCTTAAACGTTGTGTGATCCTGTAGGATAGCATGAGGAACAGAAGAGGCTGCCCCCTAAGATAACAGGGGCACCAGCAGGCAACCCAAGGGAAAGCCCTTCCTGCTGATAAACGCCCTGTGACTTCTCGCTTTCCCCAATAAGTAAGACTTGGCCGCAGCGGAATCCACCCACCAAGAATCAACGGGTATGACTGATCCAGTGCAACCGAAAACAAAGTCATTCCAGGAAACCCGCAGCCTCTGCTCCATACATACTCCACCTCGAGCATGTCTACTTGGGAGTTTGTTTTGATGATGAGAAATTCATTTCTGTGGCTTTTTTTTAGGGGGGCGTGGGTAAAGGAGACATGTTTAATTGGCGCAGACCTGAGGTTTTCACCCTGCTGGGACACCCTGCATCCACCATCATGGCCATAGCATTTGCTCAGGTACGCTTGAGATAAGGCACTGGTCAGGGATCCAGGGATGGCTCATGGCTAGAGTGGAGTTAGCAGGGCTGGGGTCAGCTCAGACCCTCAGCTCCAAAGTCCACCTCAGCATCTCACTCAGCAAGGAAGGGGTTGTAGGTTTCGACTCATGGTGTGGTTCAGAGCCCAAGCAATGCTCCGATGAATGCACAGGCGCTTGGAAAATGCCTGACTAGAATTGCTTTGAGGGAGGAGTCCCTGAATGAAGCATGAATCGTTTTCCCCTGAATGGTTTCCGCTGAGTGATCGGGCTTTAGTTCACTGTCTGCCGAGGGTTTGGGGGCTGAAAACGGAGGACAAAGGTTCAGAGGCAAATGGTGAATGCAGCGCTTATGGGAATGCAGGGAAGAGCTGGCCCAGGAATGAGGGGACGGGTGGAGGGTGGGTAGGCGGAGGGGAGGGGACGGGTGGAGGGCAGGTGGGGGGAGGGGAGGGGAGGGGAGGAGGGAAAGTGGCCGACATCCAGGTGAGGGGTGAGCACCATTTCACTGTGGCTGTCATAATCATCACGGGCCCCATAAATTGCAACCAATGAGCCCTCTGGGCGAAGTGCTTCCCTTCTGCTAGCTCATCGGCTTCCCACACAGGCCGCTGAGGCAGGTACCCTGACCACCCTGGTTTCCAGGATGGGGAGGCTGAAGCATGGAAAAGTGGAACATCTTGTGAGGAATGGGGTCATTTCAAATGCAGTCCGGCTCCAGCGCTCGTCCCTACGAGTCCTTGATAACACCACGGTGGTCAGGTTGGAAATGGATGGCAGCTCCTCCTGGATGCCACTGGCAGAAATTCTGTCTGTGAGTGGTCAGGTCTAAGATGGAGAAAACTTCCTCTTTCTGCCACTTACTAAATCTGTGACCTTCAGCATGTTACTTACTCTTTCTGGGACTGGTCCCTTATCTCTAATGCCATACTCATATGGCAGTAGGGATTAAAGTGTGTGTGTGTGCGTGTGTGTGTGTGTGTGTGTGTGTGTGTGTGTGTGGAGTGTCTCATACAGTATTTCATAGAGAATAGGTACTCCACAAAAAGCAGACACCCGGACATGGGGCCACGGTATGGGGGCACCAATCCCCAGAATTTCCAAGCATGCATGTATGTGTGCAAGTATGTGCTCCTATGTACATGTGTCCCTGACAAGGTGACCACTCGTGCACCTGCATGCATGTCCCTCCCTAGTTCTGCCCCCAACTCAGGGTGGTGGTGGCGTCAGCCACAGAGCCCCCCAAGACAAACACCCAGGCATCACTCCAGAGTCCTTTCTTTCCCTCTCTCACCTCGAATCCTGTCACCACAGTCAGCCGATTCCTGAATGTTTCTCAAACTCATCTTCTCCCCACCCCCTTCTGGGCACAAGGGTCTCAGCTGCTTCCTATCCTCCTGCCTGCAGCCCCCCAGCCACACAGAGGCAATCAGAATGGGCCTTTCCCAGTCACAAATATGACCTCATCCCTGCTCCACTTAAAACCCACCCAGGAAGGGTTTTGCTAGGCCAGACACGAAACTCCGAAGCCCTGAGGAGCAGCCTGACGGATTTGACTAAATAAAGATCTAAAGCCTCTCTATGGCCAAAGATACCACAGACAAAGTAAAAAAAGACAAAGAGAAGACTAGGGAAAATATTTCCAACACACAAAACAGACAAAAGTTTTTAAATTCCGAATGCACTAAAAGCTCTTTTATATCAATCAGAAAAAGGCAAAAAGAAAAGAAAAATGGGCAAAGGATGTGAACAGTCCATTCACAGAGGCAGGAATACCCATAGCGGATAACTCCACGAAAAGACGGTCAGCCTCACTGGGGAGAAGAGACGAGAATGCTGAGACCACAGTGAGATATTTTTCTAGATTGGCAAATAACTGAAAGATTGAGAATGTTCAATGTGGAGGACAGAGTAGGGAAATGGCCACTCTCAGATACCAAGGGGGCAGTATCAGCTGGCTCAACCTTGGGAAGAGTACGGTTGCTATAAAAACCGAGCCAGCAGACCCTTCACCCTGGCCACTCCACATCTAGAGATCTATCCTGCGGAAAGGCTTACGGGTGTCAGCAAGATATATACGAGGATGTTCCCCGAAGCGTTATTTGCGAGAGTGAAAAATGGAAGACAACCTAAATATCCATCAACCTGGGACTAGTGACATAAATTATGCTTTGTACAAACAATGGAATATTAGGCAACGATTAAAAAGAACACAGCACATCTGGGTGCCATGACGTTGACTGATGTCCACAATATACTGGGAAGTGAAAAATGGAACCAGTGGAGTAATGTGCATGATATAATTCCATTTCCTTTTTAAATAATATGCAATAAATATGTTTGTAACAGCCAGAAAGTGTTCTGACAGGAGGCACATGAGGCCAAAGGGGGCTTTTCTTTAAGGGCAAACAGGGATTTTTCTACTTTACAGACACACTTCTATATTGTTTCTGTTTTTTAATTTTGCTTGAGCAAATGTTGCTTTTATGGTAAAAAAGAAAAAATTCCTCACCCTATAACCCCTCACGGACTACAGCAGAAAGTTCAAACTCCCTAGCATGGCACCCTAGGACCCCAGGGACACAGCCTCTGGGCACCCCCAGCTCTGGTCTCCCCCGTTCCAGTCTTACCTTAAATCCAGATGCTCCCAACTCCCTTACACGTTCCCCGACTTCCTCTAGGCCTTTGTCCTGTACGGCCCCTCTTTCTGGAATGTCCTTTCCTGCCTTCTGTTCCTCACCTTCTCAGTCACTGCTCAGGTGTCACCACCTTCTGGAAACTCTTCCTGAGCACTCCCCACACTCTGCCTTCGTGGGGCCCCTGCTCCTGTAATGTGTAGCAGTGGTGGTAGTCCAGACTTCAGACGTGCACAGCATTCACTAGGGGCTGTGCAATGTGCCTTGCATTGTATTGACTCACTGAATCCGCCTAGCAACCCTCTGAAATAGGTTTACCATCACCTCATTTAACAGATGGGGAAACTGAGGCACCGAGCAGTTACATGACTTGCTCAAGTTCACACAGTCAGTAATTAGAGGGAATAAGTGGACCTGGGCAGAGGGTCCCATGTAGCTTTCTACTAGGGCTGAGCACACAAGACGGGAAACCCCTGGTCCCTGTACCTGCCAGGCTCCAGGACTGGCCTATGAGACGAAGGCTGGGATTTGCCCCCCACCCCCGCCCCCACCCCCACACCACTGTGGAACCTGGGCACAGTGGAGAATGCACCAAGGTCTGCCGGGGGCAAAAGCCAGCCCCCATCCCCCACAAGCCAGGGCTAAATTAGGCCCCTCGGGGGCTGACCTCCTGGGTAGGGGGCTGGGTTGGGGGTGGAGACCAGCCCCAAAACAGCCAGTTGACCTAGGACTGCCAAGGAAAGGGATGGGTTTGTAAAGGTGCAGTCACTCCCCAGGCAAGGACCCCGGCGACCTCTCAGGTACCTACTGTGTGCCAGGCCCAGGGGACAACTGGCCTGGGAAGCCAGGGCAAAGAGACTCCCCTGCCCGCTATGCAGCTGCCAAGTCAGATGCAGGGAGGGCAGGCACCTAAGAGGGGTGAGCAACAAGCTCAAGGCGGTGCCCAGGGAGGGCTCTGGGTTCTGCTGGGTGAGGGCACACAGGGGTCTCTATGAAGGCAGTGGCACCTGGGCCCAGTGTAGAAGGAAGCGGGGGTGTGGGCAGATGGAGAGGGGGGAGGGGAGCTCCAGGGGCCAAGGGCAGCTTGAGCAAGGTCCTGGAGGGGGTGGCGTGGGGAGTGGGATAAGAGTCATTGTCTGCGGCTGAAGCGAGGTGGGAAGCCGCAGGGGATGGAGTGGGTGGGTATGCTAGAGGCCTTTGGAGAAAGACGAAGAAGTTGTGCCTCCAGCCCAGCAAGGAAGGGGCGATCTGTAGAGGAGGCAGCTTGACTGAGGATCTGAGGATCTGAGCTTGTCAGGCCAGCTCTGCCTCTACAGTTAGCAGTGTGGCTGTGACCTAGTTCCAGGACCTTGGCTCCCTCACCTGCGGACGAACAACCCAACCTCACAGGCTGCTGAGGGAGCTAACTGAGGAACCCAGGGAAGCAGTGGACGTGTCTGGGGCATGGTGCTCCCTGGGGGTGTCTGCCTGTGGGCCAGTGAACCTGTGTGCAAGCACGCCCCTGCAGGCCTCCCATCCCAGGGTAAGTATTCAAACACATACAACCCTGGTTTAAAGTGTTACTTAAGGCAGGGCGCAGTGGCCAACACCTGTAATCCTAACAGTTTGGGAGGCTGAGGCGGGAGAATCACTTGAGGTCAGGAGTTCGAGACCAGCCTAGGCAACATAACAAGACCCCATCTTAAAAAAAAAAAAAGCCAGGTGTGGTGGTGTCCCTGTAGTTCTAGCTACTCAGGAGGCTGAAGTGGGAGAATAACTTGAGCCCAGGAGACTGAGGCTTCCGTGAGCCATGATCACAACACTGCACTCCAACCTGGGCCACACAGTGAGACCCCATATCTAAAAAATCAGTAAGTAAAAGTGTAAATTCAAGATAATGGGATTTCAGACTCTCTCCCTTAAAGCAATGCACTGCAGGAGGCAGAGCCCCATGATCCTGAGCCAGTCCCTGCCCTCCCGGGGCCTGGGCTTCCCCAGGTGGGTGGTGGGCAGCCGTCTGGGTGACTTCTCCAGCCTGGCTATTGGGAAGCCGCTGTAGCATGGCAGGAGGGAAACAAGTATGAGTGCCTGGAAACCCAGAGGGGTGGGACCCAGGGTGGGGAGGCGAAGGAGGCAGAAGACCCTCCCTCTGGCTAGTCCTAAGTCCTGAGCCTGTGCTTGGAGGCCTCCGCCTGCCGTCTGTCCCCTGCCCAACCAAGGCCCTCCCCATTCCCCTTGCTCTGAGAACCCCAACTGTGCTGGAAGCCCTGCCCCAGACCTGGATGCCAGGCTGACTGGCCCAGGATCCCCTGACTGGCTCCCACTCCCACCAATGCCCAGGCTATGTTCACCCAGGCGGGAGTGGAGGAGTCATAAAGACGCCCCCAGCTCCTATAGCAAGTTCACTCTCAGCAATACCAGTGTGCAGGCCTGGGGGCAGGCAAGACCCAGGCATATGCCCAGCCTGGCTATTTCAAGCTGAGGAGCATCAGGCAATGCCTGTGCTTCTGTTTCCTCTCCCTCGAAATGGATACACATGCCTCCCTTGCAAGGTGTCATCATCAGCCCGGTGCCCCTACACCATCAACCCTCTCACAGGTAAGTCCCTTGGTTCACCATGAGCTCAGGTGATCTAGGGGGTCATAACCAATTATGCTGGGAGAACCACTTACCCTAGACTCCCTAAACTCCCCATGGGCACCATTCTTGCCTCCTCAGGGACCCCATTGCAGCCTCCTCACTGGCGCCTGCCTCCAGCACCTCCATCTCCCACCTGCTGCCAGAGGAACACTCCGAATGCAGAGTCATGTCCCTGCCAGCCCCTGGGCCTCCCCCACCTCAGCTCTGATCACTTGGTGCTCTCATCACCTATTTGCTTGTCACCTCCCCACCAGTCCTGTGGGTAGGGATCCTGTCTTATTCACCTAGGCAATTTCAGAGCCTAGTGCAGGGCCCGGCACGAGAGTCCTGCCCAGAGACAGCAGCCTTGGTAGAGGGATGGACAAACAGGGCCATTTATCCCTTTTACCCCGGCAGGCACCTGCTTCTCAATTGGCATATCCATGACAAAGCTGAGCTCAGTGTGGGGCCAGGGTCAGGGTCATGTAGGACCAGGATCAAGGTTCAGTCTGTTGAGGATCAGGGCTCAGTGTGAGGCTGGGATCAAGGCTCAGTATGTGGCTGGGGTCAGAGCTTAATGCAGGACCAGAATCAAGGTTCAGTTGATTCAGGATCAGGGCTCAGTGTGAGGCTGGGATCAAGACTCAGTGTGCAGCTGAGGTCAGGGCTCATTGTAGAATCAGGATCAAGGTTCCATCTGTCCAGGACCAGGGCTTAGTGTGGGGCTGGGGTCAGGTCTTAATGAGGAACATTTTCTGTCCCCCACTGTGAAAAGTGCAGGACTCTCTACCACCTTACCCATGGCTTTGAAAATAACACAGCCTGCTCCGCCAGGGATCAGGGCCTGTCTCCTGAGCCCCTGCTGTGCCTGCCTTCTACCATGGTGAGGCTGGTCCTGTGATCCATTCCAGGCAGCTGTGCTGGGATTCCCAGATTCCCTTTGCCCTAGCAGAAGTGGCTCAAGCAGGGAAGCTCCTCCTTGCGTTCCTACCTGGCCTTCAAAGGCACAGCGAGGACAGTCAGCCTTTTAGTGTGAATGCCAAAGTGAAAAAGTGCTTTGTGGTTTACGTCAGATTTCCCAGTCATCCACCCACTGCCCCATCCTGTTTGCCCAGATGATCCAGTGCCAATGGACGTAAACCCAGGTCCGGCTGAATATGAAGGTGAAGGTGTCGGCTGGCACGTGGTATTGAGGTGCACAACCCCAAATACTTCCTCCCATCACAGGGCCTGAAATCCCTTTTTCCCAAAAGAAGGAAGTAGAACAATGCCCGTCCTGACCCTTGGAGGGCAGACTGGGCACTGTCCTGGGGCCACCTCCATCCATCAGGCTTCTGTTTATTCCTGTGGACAGGTTCGACCCTGCAGCTCCTTGCTTCTAAGCCACACTTGTAGATGGTCCTGTCTGAACCCTCCATCCCGGTTCGGTTTTCAGCTCTCTGAGGGCATGGGCTGCTGGATCCCTGGCCCTGAGTGACCAGGCCTACTCACTTACAAACCTCAGAAACAGGGGTCAAATCAGAGACTGGCCTGGATGGGCATCCGAGCTGGGCTTGCCTCTGAGGGTAGCAGGGTCAGGGCAGGAGGTGGCACCTGCCCCCGAGCCCCCCGCTCGCCCAGCCAAGCCCCGCTGCTGTCTCTGTTGCTCTCAAGCAGAGGGTCAAGTTGGTCTGCTGGCAAGACACATGGCTCTCATTTTAATTAATTAAAGAAAAATCTAATCACTGTATTAAACTTCTCATTACTCCACTTGAATACCCGTTAAGTAAATTTAATTACCAGAGGATTGGGTTTCCCAGCCTCTTTCATTAGCTTCTGATAAGATGGGGAGGGGGAGGGGAGAGGGCAGCAGCGGCAGAACAATGCCAGTCCTGACCCTGGGAGGGCAGAGTGGGCACAGTGCTGGGGCCACTGCCGGCGGGCTTCAGTGTTCCTCAGGGACAGGCTCAACCCTGGGCCTGGGGGAGACCCCTGTCCGAGCTGCCCCTCAGGAAGCAAGGGCCTAGCATTCGGCTGCAGTCAGCACTGAATGCTTGCTTTCCCACCACTGCTGGTTATTTACACCCCACCTCCTTCCAAAAGAATTGGAGGCTGCTGAGAACGACAGAGGCAGTACATGCTGCAAAACAAAGGAAGACATCAGGACAAAGGAAAAATGAGAGAGAGGAGGCCAGAGACAACAAGGTGATTAAGTAACCACGTGCCACAGCGTCCTGGGCAAGTCTCAGAAAGGGGCCCCAAACTGGCTGTGAGCTTCCTGGCGGTCAAGACAAAGAAAGCAATGCACTTTGGTGCTGATGCAGTGACCAGCAGAGTACTCATGCGGAAACGCCCACTGGGCCTCAGTCTTTCACCTGTGAAAAGGGTGGAGCTGGAAGATGGACTAATGCAGAAAACCACTGGTCAGAGCCATCAGCAGAGGCTTCCTGGAGAAGAAGGGACCTGAACTGGGCACTGAAAGGCAGGAAAGGGCCGCGAGTGAGGAAGGGCACACTAGGCAGGGGAGCTGCAGGCTAAGGTCCAGAGGAGAGACCAGGAGTTACCAGAGGAAAGGCCGCAGGGGCTGAGGGCGAGTGCACAGCCTGGGTGTGGAAGAGCTTTCTTCCAAGGAGGGGCCGAGGGTCCATCCCATCCCCAGCCCCCTACAGTAGAAGGCGTTGGCACTCTGGGGCAGGAGGAGCAAAAGCCAGAGGAGACAACACACCTGGGAAGTCCAGATCCTGCCAGGCTGGGACGCAGGCTCTGCCTCCCTGCACTAAAGGGTGGCTGCCTAGATGCCCTCGATGGCCGGTGCACCACCCTGACCCCAAATGCCCAGAGGGCTGCTGCAGCTCATGGCTCCCCCTTTTCCAGAGAACTGCCCTTCACAAATGGGGGCCACCTCACCTGGGCAATCCAGGCCCTCCCACAGACGGCTCATAGACAATGACTGATTAACACAGGGGCCCTAAGGCCCGACCTCCTTGTAGGGGTGGGAAGGGTAATTCTGTGGCGTGGATTATGCTCCAGGGTCCCCTGCACCAGCCCAAAGCCCAGCTTTGCCTGGGCTGTCGTTCCTACCCCAGTCTCTTTTCTTCCTCCCTTCCCCCGAGGCCCTGCCCTCCATATAGTTCATCTCAGGCTCTGCCTCTACGGGTTCTGATCAACGATACTCCTCAGCAGCTCCTTCCACGTTCATAAAAACAAACAAAAAGCATTCCCAAACCGGCGACGGCCCAAACTTCCTGGAGAGGGGAGCACAAAGGGGAAGGGAACGAGGATTTACTGAGAAGCTGCCAGATGTCAGCACTTCCTATGCGTCATCTCAGGTAGTTCGCACAGCATCCCTGCCAGGTGAAGTTCATTATCAGGTGAGGAAACTGAGGCACAGATTTGTCCAAGGGCACACAGCACGTCCATATCCATCTAGGACACCATCTAGAATAATTATTTATTATTTGGCTTCCTTAGTGGGGGAGGGGTCTCCCTTCTCCTGTCAGCTGGATCCCAAGATTCCTTTGGGAAACACTCACCCCTCATTCCTGGTCACATGGCTGGGGAAGGATGACCCTGACCCGCAGCCCATCAGTGTTTCTAACTCCTGTGGACCCAGTTGAAGGTTCAGGATGAGCCGAATCCTGCCAATAGGACCCCGAGATCAACTCGGGGACTTTGATTTGTTGTGTCAGGGAAGATTTTATCTCCACCCCCAACCCTAGTTCTAAAGCTAGAAGCATGTTACCCCAGAAACTGCTGCCAGGCATCTTTTGACTATGCCATGCCAAAAGCCACTAAGCATGGAGCCATCACCAAGAAGAGGAATGAAGGGATACAGACAAAAACAAGGTTCTGCTTGCACTGTCTGAACCACCAGATCAAGCCCTGCCTGAAGCCCATATTACCACCAAACACGTTGGTTACTGAGCTGATAACTTCATTTTAATGAAATAGGGTTTGTTTTCATTTTTGTTCTTTGCTACTTACAATGAAATGGATCCTGACAGATACAGCGTACAGAAAGTTATTCTTGTTGTTCTGGAGACCGAGAAGGCTTGGATATCCCCGGGAGCCGGGGAACGGGTATAGTGGGGATGCCACCTACCGTGACTGCAGCTGTGTCCCGCTGGGTCCCAAAGCTTGCAGAGTCCCTTCGGCCCAGGTTGGGGTCAGGAGTAGGCTTGGGAGCTGGTCCAGGAGCTGGATAGTCAGAGCCCTGGAGATACAGGCTGAAGGCTGGGTAGCCCCAAAGACTCAAGGTAGCCAGGTCATGGTCATAAGATCCCTGGAAAAGAGGAGAAACAAGAGTGAGTGGCAGGGTTCGCAAGGGCCTGAGGGGTACAGGAGGTAGGGCAGATGGTGGCCACGCCTTGCTGAAGGTGAGACCAAAGGAAGAACCCTGGAAGTATCTCTAGACCAGCACTGGTCAGCAGAACTTTCTGTCATGACGCAAATGTTCTGCCTCTGCGCTGTTCAATATGGCAGCCCACAGTCACATGTGGATATTGCAGTGTGGACAGTGTGATAAAAAGCTGATTTTAAATTTTGTTTTATTTTAATTAATTTATATTTAAATCTACATAGCCACATGTAACTAATGGCTACCACGCTGGACAACACAACTCCGGATCAAACCTTGCCTACCTCCTGGCCAGAGTAGCTGGGAAAACCTGAGGTCCAGAGAGGAGAAGGGACTTGCCCGGGGTCACACAGTGGCAAAGGCAAACCCAGTCCTCCAACTCCCAGCCCCGTCCTCCTCGGCACGCACTGCCCTTCCCACCATGGCCCTGTGTCTTCCCGTCATGCTCATCGCTAGCAGAGGGTCCTGCTGCCTTGAAACCCATGCTGCCTCCCTGGGGAAGCCACTTCCCTGGGGAAGGATACCCAGCCACCCTTAAAGGGACCTAGCTCCACCAGGCACTGCCACTGGACCCTCCCTCAGCCCCTCTAGCAAAGCAGCCCCAGTGGCCGTCCTGGGATTGTCCAGGAAAATTGCACTCAGAGGGGAAGCCTCTTGGGCACAGAGCCATTCTCCATAGGGTTATTTATACCCGCAGGACACTGCAGGCTGTCTAAACACTCCACAACAGAAATGATGGAGTGATTCATGGCACCCCTGCCAAGCGCATATTACACAACCGTTAAAAATGATCAACGCAGAGACGCCAAGTGATGTTTCCGTGATAATAAAGAGGTGGGAAGCTGAGAAAATGGGTGCAGGTGGAGGCTGGGTCGCAGGGTGTACGAGGCTCCTGCTCGCTGAGCCCGTCCGACACCCCCACCCACATGGCGGCATTGTGGGGTCCAAAGTACAGACCCAGTTTACAGGTGGAGAAGCAAAAGCTTAGGAGAACCAACCACACACGTGCTACTGGCTCCATGGGGAGTGTGGGCAGACCTGGGGCTTGAACCCTTGATTTCTGATGCCAAAGACAGATTTCTACAGCTGCCCTTTGTGCCATGATGGCAGCATTATGCTGCCCTTTCTTCCTTACTTACTCATCTCAGGTAAACACGTATGCACATTGCACTTATTAAGTGCCAGGAACCTTCCTCAGTACTTGACAAATTAAAATTAACTCATGGAATCTGCACTGGGTGAAGGAACAATTATTACCTCTATTGTTTGGATGAGGAAACTGAGGCACAGAGGGATTAAGTAACCTGGGGCTACTTCTACTTTGCAAATATTCTGCAAGGCTCTAGTACTGGCATCAAAGGGAAGGACGAGGGGGCGGGGGCAGGGAGGGAGTGGCCATTACCCTGGAGGAGGGACACAGGGATGGAGAGTTTTTCTCCTTTTTAGCTTCATGACAATTCTTTTTCATAGCAACTGAACAAAAAAAGTGCAAGAAGTAAAATACATGTAGCAAGGAAAAGGTTTTGAAAACAACAAGCTCACAAATGAAAATTAAAACTTATCAAATTGAAGTCACGGATGCATCCAGGAGACCTCGACTGTGAATGTAATACACCTCCCAGCAGCAAAGCTCCTGTCCCCAGGCTTTTCTGCCAATTTCCTGACCTGGGACCACTCCCTCCTGCCTGGGTGAGATCCTCACCTCCGAGGGCAGCAGGGAGCAGCCCTGCGTGGAGGTAAACTTCAATCAACACCTCCTGGCTCCCTCCCGGCTCTGGGGCCCAGGCTGCCTACAGGACACCATGGTATTCAGGCCTCTGCCTCTAGTCCCAGGCAGCCCCATTCCACAGATGGAGCAACGGAGGCCCAAAAGACGAAAGACTTCACCAGAGGTCACAATGCTACTGAACACGAAACGCCCGTGTGTGTGTGTGTGTGTGTGTGTGTGTGTGTGTGTGTGTGTGTGTGTGTGTGCATGCACGCTTGTGAGTGTGCATGAACGTGGCCTACAGGGGCACATGTGTCTCCCATGCATCCACTGCTTCAGGCCCAGGTGTTTAAAAGGACAGGTGATTCCCAGCTTACACATCCACGTGCACACGTGCATACACGCGCACACACAAAACTGTCATATCATTAACTGCTACTACAGCCATGATGACATCATCTGCTATTTCTTCCTGTTTTCTGTGGTATTTTTCGTTCATGCATCAAATACGTATTTAGCACTTACTATGTGCCAGGTATACTGTAGGGGCCAGGATTCACTGGGATGCGACACAGACAAGTTTGGGGCTCTCATGGGGACAGGGGATAGCAATGATAAGCAGATACATAAACAAGGTAATTCCAAACTATGACATGCAATCATGATCATAAAACCTGGTAATGTGAAAGAGAAGACCTGGGCTGGGATTGGTGGGTCACTCGAGCTACAGGGACAAAGAAGGTCTTTCTGAAGCAGTCTCACGGCATTTATTCTGCAGGAAATGAAGCTGCAGTGGGCCAGGGTAAGGGCTTTGGATTCCATCCCAAATGCAATGAAAAGTAACTGGAGGGTTTTAACCAGGGAAGTGCTATGATGTTTTCTTCACTGTTAACAGCTCTCTCGAGCTGAACTCAAGGAGAGCAGGCCTGGGGCAGAGGACCCGTGTCACAATCGCCCAGGGACAAGGAGACGGGCTCAGCCAGGGTGATGGCATAGACAGCGGGGAAACAGATTCGGGCAGTGTGTTGTGGCAGAGCCAGCTGGCGGATGAGGTGGATGTGAGGGGGTGGGGGTAAGCAAAGGAGAGGAATGAAAGACTCCTAGAGCTTCTACGCAGACAGGGACTGCTTTTACAATCAGTGCTTTTACAATCAGACTCCTTGTTGATTCAACATCTCCGTCTCTACTGCTCTCTTTGTCCCAAGGAGCCCCCCAATCATTGACAGTGCTCCCTTAAAGGAGCCTCGGGTACCTGATCAGGACTTCCGGTCCCTGACGAAGAGACTTGGCATGCATGTGTCTGAGGAGAAAAGAATCCAGGGACACAGATCTCTGCTCAGCATGAGAAGCGGTGAGCTCCCTGTCCCTGGAGGTATGCAAGCAGAGGTCTAGGGACCATGTGTGTTGGATGGGCATTTGCACTCAACAGGGAGGTTGATTTCTGCCATGAGTGTCTTTAACCCTGTGAATACATGAATCAGGGCTAGATTGCATGGATTGAAGTAGGTGTTACAGAGACTCAGGGGAAGCAAGGCAATGTCCAGCATAATAGTGATTATTATTAGGACATTACACATCACAGAACACTCCCACTGTTTATCCACCTGGCTCTGCAGCCCACGCTGCGAGGCAGATAGGGCAGCATGATCAGCCCCACCTAGCAGATGAGGAAACAGGCCCCGAGAGGCAGTGGGATCAGCCTAGGTTCCACAGCACATCAGCCTGTGTGGCCTCACACCTAAGGACCTTCTCCTCCCTCATCCCCAGTAGTGACCCCACCACCCCTGCCCTGGAAGACGCAGGAATCTCCCCACTTCACGTGGGCTTCCATCCAGCTGCCAAGACTCCCATCCCTGCGGGTTAGAGGCACTCTTTGCCCTCTGCCCTGAAACTTGAGAGGGAGGTCTCCGCCTAGAAGATTTCTCCTCCCTGATACACAGGGCCTGATCCTCCACTCTGTCACCCTTACCCCTGGTGGTTTTGCCACAGCCCCTTAAATTGGTTCCTTCAAATTAGACCAGTACCAAACACTACGCTTTGCCCAGAAATGAAGTAAGGTAGGCTCCCTCCCACAAGGTGCCTTTCTTCCCTAACACTTATGGCTGCTGTGGGCCAGGAGTAACCAGAGCCCACCTGACCCCCTTCCCCTTTCCCGCCAGACAGGCAGAGAGGGCATCTGGGCAGATAGGAGCATCAGGAGGTGGGGTCTCCCCGGGGGACTGGGATTGCAGGTGGGGAAGCTGCCACCCACTGGCACAGCATATACTGGACACCACCTGACAGACCTCAGGATCATCTTGAGGGCCGAGTGGGAGCATCTCACCTCTCAGGTGAGGCAGTGACAGCCCGGAGAGATTAAGGAACTTGTCCAAATTAGAAATATTAAATGGAAAGAAACAGCTGGTAAGTGCTGGTCAGAATTTGAACCCAGGACGCACTGGTTCCAAAGATCCAATGCCATCCCCTGCTCCCCGTTGCCTCGCGGAAGTGCCAGGCAGTTTGAACAGCCAGTCCAGTGAGCAGATGGGGTGGGCAGGGGGAGGCAGAGGGAGGCGGTGGTGGTGGTGGCATTGGGGTGGGGGAGAAGGCGAGACAAAGAAAGGACAAAGAGAGCAGTAGAGACGGAGATGTTGAATCAACAAGGGAACGCTGCAGGGGCCAGAGAGGCAGCTCTGGAAGCCACCCCCCTGCTCAGTGCAAGACCTGCAAGGCCACCCTGGTGCCATCTGCCCTCAGATCTAGCCACTAGTGTTCCCTGGGCTCATCCCCACATGCTCAGGCCCAAGGAGCCCCCCAATCATTGACAGTGCTCCCCAGTCATTAAAGGCATCCCCCACGCGTTGAAGGGCCCAGGTCAGGCCCCTGTGGGCCAGCTCTGGGGCAGGGAAATGTGTAGAGGCACTAGAGGGCACAGCTCTGGCCCTGGGCAAGGCCATCTACCCAGCCTCCACCTGCCCCAGCTGGGCTGCAGTGTCCAGCTGCCGCCCAGGCTGCCCACCATGCCCCGCCGATCTGTGGCTGAGCTCTGAGCCTACCAGGTGTTCCCGTTGCCGGCTGGCAGCCCGGCACCATCGGCTGGTCCCCAGAGCATGCAAGGTTTAAGCAACAGTCTTTCCACTGAACATTTAAGAAGAAAAATATCTTTTTTTTTAGGAGAGAGAAAGGGAGGGAGGAGGAAACTGGCAAGGGAGGAGGAGGGAAGGAGGGAGGGAGAAACCTACCCCATCACTGCAGTCAAGGTCACAGGTACTGGCACAGGGCGGGCCGGGCAAGGAGCCTTTAATCTGGAGTTCAGGCCGAGGAAACTACACGCTTGAAGCCGGAGTACATTACCGCCCTGAATGATCTGTCGGCTTCTATTAGGCTAAATATCTCTGTATAATGGGGAATTATCCTCTGAAGAGGCAAACTGCCGGCCTCTCTGGGGAGGGGGCAGTGGGAACCTCGCATCGTGAGGGCTCTCCCACGGTGGGGAGGGGGGAGCAGGACCAACTCAGAAAGCCAACCCCATCCCACACCCCCACCCTGGAGAGTCACAGTCAGCAGCTGCTTTGATGTTTGTGGTGGGGGCCCACCTTCCTTCCCTCTTCCCCGCCCCTCCCCTTGCTCCCGCCATATGAGCCTGGAATGGTGCCAGACCCAGGTGGAGGCCTGACAAGGCTGCTGGTCAGCCAGGTGACCCTGGGCAAGTCCCTGAGCCCCTTGGAACCTCTGTTTTCCTGTCTGTTAGATGGAGCTAATAATACCCGCCCGAAGGCTGGCAGTGCCGGGGGTGAGCACGAAGCTGGCATGGAGCCCAGGACAGAGTGGGCAGCCTGCTCTACCCACCAGGGAGGGCCTCCCCCGTCCTCCTCATCCTCACTGGCTCACCCAGAGCACCACCACCTCCTCCAGGAAACCCTTCCTGCCCCCTATCTCTGGGTGTCTCCCACCTTGGGCACTTACAGCCAGAACCCCACCTCCAGCCCCTCTGTTTCCGGTGGATGGGTAAGTAGAAGCCTGTTTTAGGAGACCCCCCTGAGCAAAACAGACCTCTCCTCATCTTCCCAACCCCCCCCCATACACACTCAGGACTGAGCGCCCAGGCCTGCCCAGATTTGCAGGCTTGGAGGCAGGGGTCAGGGTTGCACTGCAGGCATGTGTGGGGCCCATGATGAGGTGACACTCATGGGAAGGTGGTCCGCACCAGGGTAGCCAGACCAGGAAGCCAGAAATCCCAGGACAGGGGTCTTTGAGAGCAGGGTAGTAGCCAGACCATCAGCAGGACTGGTCAAAGCACACGGCGGGGCTTGGGGCCAGGTCAGAGGAGCAGAGAGGTGGGCAGGAGCTTGAGGCTGTGGTGGGCCGTGATTATGCCACTGCACTCCAGCCTGGGCAACACACTCGGGGCTCAGTGCCAGGTTGCTGGTGCAAGGCAGTGTAGGGGCTGGCACAGCTCAGGCCAGGAAAGGTCTCAGGGCAGAGTGAGGGCAGAACTGACCTGTGCGTGTGGGGATAAGGGTCAGATGATGGTGGTAGGGTGGGCATCAGGACACCAGATGAGAAGGTTCTGCAGACCCCAGGCTCTGTTCTCAGGGCTTCTGTGCCACCCTCAACCTGTAGTAAATCCCTGGGATGGTTCAGAACCCCTCGCTGCAGATGCAGCCTCTGCTGTTGCAGGGCCTGTGGGTGGGCACAATTCCAGGGCAAGATGCCCGGAGCCCAGTAGGACCCACAGAAAGATGGCCACTTCCAGGACAGGTCAGAGGCACACTGTGTGGCCCACTCCCCTAAGTGGGCCCAAAGGTCCAACCCAGAGTCTCCACAGCTTGGGAGAGTTGCCTGTTCATTCATTCATTCATTCATTCAGCAAATGCCCTCTAATGCTTTCTGTGAACTAAGGGTACAAACATGCCAGAGCAGGGTGCGGGGTGGAGCCAGGAAGGTGGAAGATATCAACTCAGGGGCTATGTGAGAGTGGGCACCTGAGGGGCTGTGGAAACAGGGTAGGGGGCATCTGATCCAGGCCTAGGGGTTAGGAAAGGCTTCCAGGGTGAAAAGATCCTTGAAGGGGTCTTACAGGAAAATGAGTTGGATCGGGAAGCAGTGGGGAAGGGCACTGCAGACTGCCCGTGACAACTGCAATGGCCCAGTGGTTGGAGAGGGAGACAGCCCCCTCCTTCAGGCAGGGCCCGGTGGGCACCATGTGTGGTGGAGCTCTTATCCCATGAGCCATCAGGAGCCTGAAGTTCTGGTGGGAGGAGTAGCCAGAGTCCAGATTTGTGCTTCAGAAAGATCATTCTGGCCACCACCTGGGGGAGGATAGATTTCATGTGGAAGGACAGGAGGAAGTGAGTTAGGAGTGAGGCAGCGGCGGGGAAGAGATGGGGCAGAGCGATGGAGAGGAGGGCGGATGCGGGAGGGATCTGGGAGGTAGAATCTGCCAAGTGAGGGCGGTGGTTATAATCCACAGCTCCAGCGTCCCACTGAGCGTCCCCCACGCCTTCTGTACAAACAGCATCCTTAACTCTGTAACAAATCCATTAGTTACTTTGATCTGCACAACACCCAGGTGAGGCAGACAGGCTGGGAATTCATTGCTTACTTAGTCCTTTAATTCAACAAGCGTGTGCTGAGTGCCTACTACGTTCCAGGCACCATTCTGGCCCACTCAGCAGAAGGAAAAGCTAAGGCTCACAGATCCTGCCCGAGGTCCATAGGGGTGACCAGGACCTGCTACTGGTTTGGGAACTCAGACGCCCTGCATAGTTGGGGAAGAGATGGGGGCACATGCCAGACAGGAGCTGTGGAAAGGGAATGCCTGACAGTGGGGGGCTCATGGCCCTCAGGGGCAGGGGCGAGCCTCAGTCTTCCTCCAAGGCGGGCATGGGAAGCTGGAGAGACACCATATAGCTGCGGTGAGGGCTGACCTCATGGGCTGGAGGCTGGAAGGGGTGAGGAGACACAGATGAGGCGTGGCGAGACCATCAGGCCCAGCGGAGGGGCCTTCAGGCAGGGCCAGAGGGCAAGAGGCGTTGAGCGAGCACAGCAGAGAACCGGGAGAGGGGCTGCCTCCTCGAGAGTGCCTGCAGCAACCGCGGAGAGGCGGAGGCAGAGTCCCTGTGGAAGAGAGCAGGCCCCAGGACTGCCCTAGTGGGTGCCCTATGCAGTGGCCGCAGGCTGCTCTGTGCTCAGTGAAGGGCTAAGGACCCAGACAAGGAAGAACTTCCTCAGAGGTGGCTCCCAAGGGGCCCGGGTTGTGTCAGGAAAGGCCAAGGGCAGCCTGCTGCCTCCTGAGCTCACAGTGCCAGGACAGGAGCTGCTGGTCAGCTCCTCCTCTCCTCCTCCCCAAGTCCAGCCCTACCCCCAACATTTGCATTTGCTGCTGAGGACCTTGGCAGTCCCCTCACTTCCCTGGGCCCCACTCTCTTAATCAGCAAACTTGGGTGGCTCCCACTTCACTGATGCTCAGGAAAGCATTAGCCCAGACCCCGCACACAGTAAGTGCATACTAACCATCAACAGCACACAGTAAGCGCACACTAACCATCATCAGCACACAGTAAGCGCACGCTAACCATCACAGCACACAGTAAGCACACGCTAACCACCATCGGCACACAGTAAGTGCACGCTAACCATCATCCCTGCACACAGTAAGCACATACTAACCATCATCAACACACAGTAAGTGCATACTAACCATCATCCCTGCATACAGCAAGCGCATACTATCATCCCCGCAAGCAGTAAGCATATACTAACCATCATCCCTGCACACAGTCAGCTCATACTAACAATCATCCCCACCCCTGCCTGGTGGCAGGGCCCCTTAGAGCCTGGTCCTCAGCAATCCTAGTGCCTCAAACACACTAAGTGCTCAATTAACTTTATGGGCTGTTTCCTGCTAACCAGCTGGCAACAATGTTACCAGGTCAGAATTCTGCCTGTTGGACCCGGCAAGGAAGGGGCTGAGAGGAAGGAGGACTTGGCAGATCCTCAGGGGGCAAGGAAGGAGGCAGCAGATGCCAAGGTAACAGGGGTGGCACACACATTGCTGTCATCACAAACGTTAGCACTCTCAATGTTTCAGGAGGTGGCTGAGGAGCCAGCAGAGAGGAGGACTGAGGGCAGGGCATTGCCAGGTAGAGGGTCCCTGGGCAGATCAAACTGCTCCAGGCCTCCTGAGGGCACCTGCAGCCCTGGGAGCTGCTCCCTCCAACACCCTGTCCCCATCTTGGAATCTATCCCACTGACTACTAAGCTCTCCCCCTAACAAGAGCATTGCAGATAAATTAAAAGAAGTCGAAAGGAGTTGCCTATTCTCAGAAAAGGGGCAGAGCTGAGAAGATTGCACAGAGATGGCGGCTTTTCAACCATGTGGGCCTTACCTAGCCCCTCTGTGAAATGGGACTGCTCTACGATGACGACAACATCTCTTAGTACTACTGCTACTAACAGCTAAAGCGTTTTGGGCAAATACCCTGTGCCAGGCTCTGTGTGAATACTCTGTGCCCACAGAAATGGACGCAGAGCTAAGCCCAACCTGACCCTCCTAAACTCTTAGTCTGGCTGGACCGGCTGGTAGAGGGGTGCCTGGGGTCGAGCCTTGGGCCAGCTGCAGGGGGGGTAGTAGGTGGGGTCAGTGTTATCAGTGCTCAAAGTCTCTGAGTTATATTACTCCAAGTGTTTTTCACATCACTGCAAGTGGCCACTCCTGCTAAACCTGGGTGAGCAGGCGCAGGCTGGGGAGGGAACCTTCCAGAGCCAAGCCAGAGGCAGCAAGGTCAGAGGTTACGCATGGCTGCAGCGGCTCAGCTGGTCCCCTCACAGTGTTAAAAGCACTGGTGCTACCTGCGGCCTCCTCCTTCGTCTTCCACAGGACAACCTCACCCATGTGCCAGGCTTCAGCTCTTGGTCTAAACAGGCAGGGGTGGGTGGGAGGCCAGCGTCACCAGGGAAGAGGGACCAGGGACAGGAGAAAAGCTGCAGGGTCGTCTGTTATGCGCACTCCTCCACTGAAACCGCACACTGTGGGATGGGTGCTCCCATTCCCACTGGACAGATGAGGAAATTGAGGCTCTGGGGCATATGTTCCTTGCCCGAGGTCAGGGAAATGGCAGAGCTGAGACGCACACTTAGCGCTGTCTGGTTCTAAAGGACGAGGAGATGCCAAAGGCTGAAAAGGGAATGGCGCAGGAGTTGGAGTGCATCTCCCGCATGAGCAACAGGCTTCGGGGAGGGTGTCTTTTTTGGGGGAAACCCTTCCTGGCTCTCCTCTCGGTGGCTGCAGATTATCCCAAGCCCAGGGCCAAGGTGGCCCGGCAGGCTGAGAAGATGAGAAGAGGCAGGGGAGGGTGAGAGAGGGTTCTTCTTTTGCTTCCAGCAGCCTTCTCCCCACCCAACCCCTGCCCCAAAGCATCCCACCTCCCTGGTGGGGTGGGCACCCAGGAGGCCCCAAGTTGACAAAGGGGTCTGAGAGGCTTGTGATATAGTTTGGGTGTTTGTCGCCTCCATTAGCATGCTGAAATATGACCTTCCCCATGCTGGAGATGGGGCTGTGGGAGATGTTTGGGTCATGGGGGCAGATCCTTCATGAAAGGCTTGGTGCCCTCCTCACCCCCTAAGGAGTAACAAGTTCTCGCTCTATTAGTTCCCATGAGAACTGGTTGTTAAAAGAGCCTGGCACCTCCCTCCACCCACGCCTCCCTCACTTCCTTCCTCTTACCATGCAATGCCAGCTCCCCTTCGCTCTCTGCCACCAGTGGAAGCTCCCTGAGGCCCCCTCCCTTAACACAGATGACAGTGCCATGCTTGTACAGCGTGCAGAACCATGACCCAGATATTCTCCTTTTCTTGATAAATTATCCAGCATCAGGTATTCCTTTAGAGAGTTTTTATAAATTACCCAGTGTCAGGTAATCCTCTCAACAAGATTACGAGAGCTTGCACAGGGCCAGGAGTTCGGGGGTATGGTTAAAGAGAGATGAAGGTACAGCCGAGAGCTAGGACCCAAGCTGCCTGGGGGCTGAGGCTAGTAGAGGGGGTCAGGAAGGCCCAAGAGAACAGGCATCACAGGTGGTGCCCGAAGTCCCACATAAGAGCTTCATTCCTTTGGGTGCTCCAAGGTGTTTAGTTCCAACAAGGCTTTTGCACCTGGGAGAGGCAACAACCAGGCATATACGCTTTGGATGATAGGACGGTGGGGCTCTGCCCATCCTCCACTAACAAACACACTGTGTTTCTTGGCTCAAGTGTCTTGCCCTCTGTGGTTCCCAGTTAGCCTGTCTGCAACATGAGGTGTCCAGGCCTACAGGCTGGGGGACACCTGCATCAGGCAGGTGGAGAGGCCCCAAACGAGCTGCCTCTTCCCATGCCAAGGGAGAGTGCTGACTCTGTTACAGCACCTGACATTCCCGAGGGATCACGTGGCTGGGGTCAGGTATCACAGATGGCCGCCCCCTCCACCCCAGGGGCTTGGGGAGGAGGTTTTGCCTCCTTCAGCTGATGCTCCCATTTGGAGAGCCTCAACTGAACACAGGCTGCATACTCAGCACGACATCATGGCCTTCCTGCACCCTCTCAACGAGACCGTGATGCAGGTGCCAGTATTCTAATTCTCTAGGAGAGGAAACCGAGGCTCAGACATGAAAAGGGACGGACCAAAGTGTCCAGGAAGAGTTGCAGACAGGCCCATGGGCATGGTTTGTTTCAGCACCCCGGACAGCTGCCTTCTTGACTGGCCCCAGTCCATCTGAGCTACACACACACCCCCGTGGCTGAGCTTGCTCTTCCCAATCCCTGATCTTTTCTAAACTCCATCCAGCTTTTCCCAGCAGCTCCAGTGGCATGGATGTGTTCTGTGCCACACGGCACTGAGACCTCAGCAATGCAGCTCTTGCTCCCTAATACTTCTGACTTAAACCTCATTCTCCCAGCAGCTCCTGGAGGGCAGGCGACAGTGTCTTTCCTTCTATGACACAGTCTGGCCACACAGAGGGAACTGGGAGAACCCACTGGCTTTGGATCAGGCAGATGTGAATGAGAACTGAGCTGGGAACTGCTGGGCCCACTGCTTTGCCTCACTGAGCTTCAGATCCCCCAGCGCTGAAGCAAACTGCTCTGTCCATCTCTTGGCTTGCAGATAAGCCACGGCGAGGAGCTACTCCTTCCTCATGTCCCCACCTTGGAATCTATCCCATTGACTACTTCAGGAAGCCTCCTGCCAACTCTCCCTGAGTCCCTTCCTCCTGGAACTTTGCTCAAATTCTGGACCACTTCCCCCATGAAATTTTCCAAATGACTCACAAATGGGGGGATTCTTGTGCTGAGAAATGTCAGGGAGGCCCGAGAACAGCTGTTGCAGTGCCTGCAGTCCCACTCGTGGAACACGACTGTTTCATGTCCTCATGGGTTTTCAGTCCCTACAAGGGTTCTGAGCCAGGAGGAGGGAACACCTAGGAATATTGGCAGTGGGAGGTAGGGTTCTGGGCCCCTCCACTACTAACACACTTTGTATCTTGGAACAAGTGTCTTTCCCTCTCTGAGCCTCATCCGCAACATGAGGTGTCCAGGCCTATAGCAGGAGGGGTGGCACTCTCTTGCCACTTCCTAGAAGCAAAGGAGGAAATGCTTGTGGGGTGATGTCAGGGATGCTGGGAAGGACCCTCCAGAGCTCTAAAATCCAGGACCATGATGCCCAAAATGCCTCCACTGGGGCTGACACATTCCTTTAGTCTCTAGCAAAGAGAGAAGCCCAATCCTTGGGGTTGATGGTACCCTACAGGCAGGCTCTGCCCAGTCCCCAGCTGCTGGGGACAGGACCCACCTGTATGCCTCAGACCTCGCAGGGAGGTCTTCTTGTCCACCCTCAGGCTTAGTTGGCCTTCCCAGGGAGTTTTCACTTGAGGAAGGCTGAACTCAAAGCCCCCAGTCTAGATAGAAAGAGGAAGAAGATTCTATGCAGGACCTGTAGGAAGAGAGTTCTGCCAAAGGTCCCTCTGCCCCAGGGAGGAATACTGAGGGAGCTTGAAAAGGAACAAAGGGACAGAGTTTGAGTCTGGGCTCTACCACTTAACTAGCTGTGTGACCTCAGAAAGACACTTCATCTTTTGAAGTTCCAGTTTCCTAATCTGTAAAATGGGGGCGATAATACCCACCATCAGTGGTCCAGAGGGTGCCTCACACACAGCAAGTTCTGGAGGAACTGCAGACACTATGACCATTCAGGCTTCTGCTCATCAAGGCTCAGAGCGGTGGCATCAGCCTGGGGCACTTGACTAATAGGCCCCATGGGAGGGACAAGCAGAGAGCTCAGGGGGAGTGTGGAAGGGGCAGGGCCTCCAATCTGCCCTCGAGGCTACACACAGAGCACTATGCTGAGCCCCGACCCTGGTCACACACAGACCCCCGACCCTGGTCGCAACTGACCCCCGACCCCGGTCACACACTGACCCCTGAGCCTGATCACACACTGAACCCTGATCCTGATCACACACCAAACCCCGACCCCGGTCACACACCGATCCCCGACCCCGATCACACACCGGGGCCAGACCCTGGTCACACACCGAGCCCTGACCCTGGTCACACACTAACCCCGACCATGGTCACACACTGAGCCCCGACCCTGGTCACACACGGGGCCAGACCCTGATCACACACTGAGCCCTGATCCTGGTCACACAATGAACCCTGACCCTGACACACACCAAGCCCCAACCCTGGTCACACCGTGAACCCCGACCCTGGTCACAGTCAGCCCTGTCTCTGGCCCCACATTGTGAATCCTGACCCTGTATGCACACAGCCCTGACAGTCACCAGCCACCATGCCCAGTTTGTACCAGAGTCTAGGCCCTAGGGAGGACAGCCAGGCTCCCATCTCCTTGTGGAGAAGCTGCTGGGTTAATCTTCTGTCATATGAGCCAGCTTGTACCCGGCAGGGAAGCAGGGAACCTGTGGGCCCATCCTTCTTCTTCCCAGACACCTTCCCCGCACCTTCCCTCATGCCCCTGGCCTCTGCCTGAAGAGGCGCCCCCATCCCCATCAGTCCACTTCCAGCACCCTGGGCCTTCGTTTCCACGCTCCCAGACCAGTTTTATTCCCTGACCACAACTCCACACCCAAGCCCTGGAGAAGCTCCTTGGTTCCCAACTCAGAAGATAGGAAGGTGGGGCTCCCGGAATGCCGGAGGGAAAGAACACCAGCCTCACTCATTCCCAGGGCTCACCACACAAAGGGGAACACTGAAGTCACTGGGAGGTGCACAGTGGCCCCAGGGCTCCTGCCCTGGTCCAGGGCTCTTCTCACCCAGTCCTCTGGCTGCCAAGGGGTTTCCCTCCTCTCAGTGCCAAGCCGGCAGAGGAGGGCCCCCGTGGCAGGGGCTGGCAGAGCCTCGGGGAGACACCCTGTCCTGGGCTCTGACACCCTTGAAAAGCCCTGACTTGGAGCTAAGTTTTGACTTCTCAGGCTGAACAACTGAACCTTCTGGATACTCTCAGGCACAATGGCGCCAAGAGGCTGAGCTGTCCCTACTCTCGCAGGGAGGCTGAGGTCTTCTGGGCTGTGTGCCCTAGGGGACAGTTGGCCACTGACTCCAGACATAGCTCTGGGTGAAGGCCACCATGGTCACACTGGAGGTGAGGGGCCCATTCTTGCCTGAAATCCCACCACTCATTCACCCTTTGGGGCAAAGCACTGCTCTTCTCAAAGGCAAGCTGAGATGGGGGTGACAACTCTGGGTCCCACCCTGACAGCTGGCTTGGAGTGCTGCCGGCTGTGTGGCCTGGGTGGGTGCGCTTTACGTTTCTGAGCTTCAGATCCCTTGTCTGTAAGATGGGGATAGTAATATATAAATCACAGGGTTGTCACAGCTAAGATCCTGATATCCCTGCCATCCTTCCTCGATGTCCCACAAATACCTCATCCTTCCTTCTCCCCAAACCACTCCTTCTCCAGGGCTCCCGCCTTAGCAAATGTCTCCACCATCAACCCAGCTGCCCAAACCAGAAACTTGGCCTCCCTGTGATATCCTCACTCAAGCCGGCACCTCTACCCTGGGCCACGCCCACCACGGCCTCCCTGGAGTGGCCCGCCTCACTATTCTGTGCCCTTGTGTCCCTCTGCTCTTCATCCGGCAGCCAGGGTAGCACTGCTGAGCCCTAAGTCAGATTACATCCCTTCCTTGCTTAAAACCCTCCAGTGACTTCCTCCTTCTCTTAGACCAAAACCCACCCACCCTCATAGCTAACTGGCCCTAGGCTCTGTCTGACCCAGCCTTGCCCGCCTACCTAGCCCGACCTCCTCTGGTTTTCTTCCTGCCACCCCACAAGTTTCCTTCCAGCCTCTCAACACACCAGGGTTCTCCAGGGCATAGAATGCTCTTCCTGCTCTTTGCCCATCTGATAATGGGATAAGACACCTCCTCAGAGAAGCCCTCCCAAACTGCCCGGCCTCAGTGTGCCAGAAGCGCCGCCCCCCGCCACCCCCCATTCTCTACTGTTTCCTTGTTCCGCTCATTACAATTTGCAATTATACATCTACTTGTTTGTTTATTTACTATTTGTCGCCACTCGACCCCAAGAAGAACTGTGAGCTTCACTCGGAAGGGGCCATGGCTGCCTTGCTCACTGTGTGCCTAGCCCCCAGTACAGAGCCTGGAACATAGCAGGTGCTCCCTGAAGCAGGAATCCCTGCTGAGGAGCAGACCAGAGACTCCACCCTCTCTGCCTCCCCAGTCTTAGAAGCTGTAGCCAGAGTCCCAGAGGAGGTGCTGGCAGGTGCAGACACCTGGACAGGCGCAGCTCTGCCTCCGTGGACAATGCCAATGGCTGTGGTTGTGCCAGGATGCCACACGGATTCCCTGCAGGGGACAGCACAGCTAGGGACTGAGCAGAGAAGGACCTGCAACTCCTGAGACCATGCCAGCAGCTGGGTGTTCTCGAAGCAAATTGCCTTGGCAGGTGGCAGGCTGCAGGCAGGCATGCTGGAGGGGAACAGGATGTGCCATGTTTTCTGCTGCTCCAGAAGATGAGGCGGGGAGGGGGGAGGAGGAAGCACAAGAAGGAGGAGGAGGAGGAGAGAGAGAAAGCAGGGGGAGGAGGAGAAAGAGGAGGAGGAGAGGGAGGAGTCCAAATGGAAGTCTGCGCCATCCCACAGTTATGCAGAGAGGAGAAAGAAAAGGGCCTCCGTGGTCAAGCTCCCCTGTAAGGCAGAAGCAATGTAGGTTCACTTCCTGCTACATGTGCAATGCTGGGCATCTGACACCTGTGGCCGCAGACCCTGCTCACCATGACTCTTGAAGCACAAATGATTCTGACCATTCTGCAGATGAGAAAACATTGGAGGAGGAGGCAAAAGAGGAGGAAAAATCCAAACTCAGCATTTTGACTTTGCCCACCTCAGTGCTGGGCTCTGGTGGGCCCTGACTCAGCCCTGGTGCCCCCCACAGCACCTCGGCCAGGTCAGCCCTTCGTGGGGCATGCTCTCTGAAGAAGGCCTGACTCAGGACAACCTGGCCTAAGGCAGGGGCTGGCTGGGCAGAGCAGGGTTTCTTGCACAGGATTTGTGGACTCGTATCATGGAATTGAACCAGTGCGAGCTCTCTTAGAAGTGCTGGCAGAGCAAGGAGCCAAATGATATCTGTTCCCTGGCATTTGGTACCCCCAGCATCCCCCAGCCAGACCCCTTCAACTTTCTCCCACACTGATTCCTCCCGGGAACCGGATTCTCATCTTCCCACCGCCAGGCCACGGCGTCCAGGCACACCCCTGCCCATGCTCTCCTCACTCTTCATCCTGTCTGCACAAATTTCACGCTGATCAAGTCCTGCTTCTTGCAGGAGCATTTCTGGACTCCCCAGCCCCATGGGGCTTAGATGTCACTGGCCTGGGGAGGGAGCCCTAGCCACGAAGTGTAGCCCTCCCACTCATTCTTCACTGAGGGATGCTGAGAGCCAGTTCTTCACATCAGCGCTCTGCTCAGCAGTCCCACATTACTCAGAAAGGAGAAAGGAAAGGGCCTCCACGGTTAGCCTCTCCTGGGGCAGGGGAGCCACATAGGTTCACTTCCTGCTATGTGCCCAGTGCTGGGGATCGGATGTCTGTGGCCACAGACTCGGCTCACCATGACTCTTGAAGCACAAACAGTCCCGAGCATTCTGCAGATGAGAAAACAGCTCCAGACAGCCACATGGCTTGCCCAAGGTGGCATCGCCAGCAAGAGATGGAGCTTAAAGTCAGGTCAGCATTCACGCCTGTAATCCCAGCACTTTGGGAGGCTGAGGCGGGCGGATCACGAGGTCAAGAGATCGAGACCATCCTGGCCAACATGGTGAAACCCCATCTCTACTAAAAATACAAAAAAATTAGCTGGGCGTGGTGGCTGGCGCCTGTAGTCCCAGCTACTTGGGAGGTTGAGGCAGGAGAATTGCTTGAACCCGGGAGGCGGAGGTTGCAGTGAGCCGAGGTCGCGCCACTGCACTCCAGCCTGGTGCCTAGTGATGGAGTGAGACTCTGTCTCAAAAAAAAGAAAAAATTAGGTCGGCATTAGGGCACCAGGGATTTTAGCGAAACATCAAGGAAATCCCCTAAACAGGTTGGGGAGAAATCCTGACCCCAGGAAGGGCTAGGGTCCCCCAGAGGCTGGTGGGCAAAAGGCCTGGACAAGCAGCTGAGGGCAGGAGGCTGAACCTGTTGACCTCCAGAGTCCCACCCAGCTGTGATGTTATCCAATCCCTGGGCAAGCTCCAGCAGCCTCCAGGAGGGCGGGCTCAGGAAGAGGCTAGGCAGCCATGGAGAATACCTGGGGGACACACTGACCATCAGGGTTTGCCAGGATGCCAGGCAGGAGCACAGGCACCATCCAAGGTGGTTCTGTTCTCTGTGGGAGGTCCCGACCTTCTGGGGCCACCAACAGAGACGTGGACGGCCAGGTCCCAGAAGAAAACGGGTGGAAGGGATGAGATGAGGGAGAGAAGCTCTTTCCTCCGGCCAAACCAGCCAGTAGGGAACCCTGTCCCGTAGTTTTGACAGGCACCAGGCACCAGCTCGCCCGGAATTTCTGTCTTGCACAAGGTAATTACAGTTCTTCCTGTGTAATGAGATGGTTTTAAAGGCCATTCAAGAGAAATTTCCTATAATGAGGTGAAGAGGTTTATGGTGTTAGTCATCAAGGCGGCTGGTAATTGGTGGGACCCAGCTGAGTCCTGGAGTAAAGCAACACGTTTCCACATCTAAAAGGCAGGAGGAGCAGGAGGGTGGATGCTGAGCCCTGGGAAGGAGGACAGAAACTTTACCAGAAAAGTTTCTGTGACACCAGTAGCCCGATGTGCCCTGAAGAGCAGAGGTGACATCAGGAGGCTGGAACACTGTTGGGGCAGAGGAAGCTGATGGAGCTGGGGAGAACCCACAGGGGTAAAGCCACAGGGTGGAAGTCTGGGCTCAGAAGGACAACAAGAGTACTAGGTTGAATAGTGTCTCCCCAAATTCATGTCCATCTGGAACCTCAGAATGTGACATTATTTGGAAATAGGGTCTCTGCAGAGGTAATCAGTTACAAGGAGGTCACACTGAAAGAGGGTGGGCCCTGATCCAATGACTGACGTTCTCATGCAAGAGGACAACTTGGCTGGGTGCGGTGGCTCACCTCTGTCATCTCAGCACTTTGGGACTTTGGGAGGCCAAGGCAGGCAGATCACCTGAGTTCAGGAGTTTGAGACTAGCCTGGCCAACATGGTGAAACCCCGTCTCTGCTAAAATTCCAAAAATTAGCCAGGTGTGATGGCGAGCACCTGTAATCCCAGCTACTTGGGAGATTAGTGGGCTCAAGGCAGAAGAATTGCTTGAACCCGGGAGGTGGAGGTTGCAGTGAGCAGAGATCACACCACTGTGCTCCAGCCTGGGTGACAGAGCAAGACTCTGTCTCAACAATGACAAAAAAGAGGTCAACTTGGACACAGACACATTCAGGGGAGGAGGCCTGTGAAGATGGAGGAAGAGGCTGCATCCTCAAGCCAAGGAATGCTAGCAGCACCAGGAGCCAGGAAAGGCCAGGAACATCCTCTCCTAGAGCCCTCAGAGAGAGCACAGCCCTGCAGGCACCTCGATCTGAGACTTCCAGCCTCCAGAGCTGTGAGAGAGTCAATTCTATCGTTCTAATCACCAGGTTCATGGTGATTTGTTGCAGCCGCTCTAAGGAACTAATGCAATGATCATTCTAACAACTACCTGGCCATGGAAAAGTCAGCCTCAAAATGGGGTGAGCGTCCCACCCCCAGAGGTGTGTGAGCAAAGCTGGAGCATCCCCAGTGCCCCAGTACTCTGGACAGCTCCCAAGGCAGGTTCACAGTCTTTCATTTGACCTCACCGTAGGCAGGGAGCCATACAGACAGGGTCATCATTCCCCTCCCACCGATTTGGAAACTGAGGCCAAGTACCTGCTTAAGAGCACAAAGTGGCCAGTCAGGGACGTGGCAGGCCTGGAATTCGGGCATCCTGACCACCAGCGTGGGGCTCATTCCGTCTCACTGCCCTGGGTCTTCCTTTTGTGACTTCTCTGTCTCTAGATTCAACTGTGGTTCAACGTCCCGGAAGGCAGAGAAAAACCCAGCTTCCCTGCACCCGGCTGTTCCAGACTGAAAGTGGCATCACTGTTGGAAGGCCTTTCCTAACTCTCCCCTGAAGCTTTCCAGTGGCCCTGTGAGCCTTCTGCTCTGACGTGCCTGTCCTAACAGAGCCACAAGCTTCTAGGGCAGGATTCGGCTTATGGAGACGCTACACTGGCTGGTAGGCCCTTGATGAGCACTTACTGTGTGCAAAGCCCTGGCACAGTGGAGGGCGAGGGTAAATCCAGGGAAGGTACGAGCTGACCTATCAGGGACTGAGTCCAAGCAGATCAGACCACCCAGTGAGACCCCACACGGTGTCCCCAGACCTAGTGTGGCTTCTGACTGGGCATCCCAGACGCCCCTCAGGAGCATGAAGAGAGATGTCAAAAGAGTGGGTCTGAGAAGGGAGCTGGGGAGTTGGAGCAGTGAAGAGGAGCCCCCCTTGGTGGAGGAAGAGAAAAGAGAGGGTGGCCGAGGGAAGCGGCAGCTCCTCTGGCTTCTCCTGTTCCTTCCAGGCCTCTGGGCCCCCAGGGGGTTGGGAGCCACCCCGGGCTGTCCATCACCCCCATCCACACCCGGCACTCAGCTCCTCCCTCTCCACGTCTGCCTGCGTTGCTAGAGGACTTCATGGAGGCCCTTCAGCTCCGACACCAAATGAAGTGAGAGCACAGTCAAGCTTGCCAGCCCAGGTGGCCCGGCTCTAAATGCTGGTTAATTGGTGCTGAGCAGCAAAGGGACATGAAGAATGGGCTTTGAAGTCACCTGGTGGACTTGTCCAGCAGGAACAATGGGCCACCCAGCCAGTGGCGAGTCTCGGCTCCTAATTAGGCCCTGCTTTGAACACGGAGGCATCAGATTAATGAGGTTTACAGCGCTCAGTTTCACGGTGTGGCAGGCTGCCTCTGTTCTCTGATCGCAGTTTGATGCCAAAACCTTGTTTTCTAAATCAAAGGTTCTCCAGAAACTCAGCTTTCTGATGCACCTCGGATTTCTGCTGGGCGACTCTGCCAGGGAGCTAAAAGCCTTCACCTCCATTCCTTCACTCGGCCACGGTGCTGGCTTTTGTTTCACTGAAGAAGACTTCACAGGGCTGGAACACCTCACACAGCCCACCTGGGAGGGAGGACAGGGCGGCGGGGGTAATCCCAGTTAGCAGAGCATGGTTGCTCAAGGTCACATGGCAAGCTGGCCAACTCGCTGGATGCTGGCCCCTGGGCCCCCAGACTGCAAGGCTTCCCTGCTCTTGGCAGCTTTGATGGTGCCAGGCCATGGAGGATCCACTGGCCAATTTCCCACTGTTGGCGTCTGTTCACAGGCCGCAGGGGCCTCTCGTCCACCGTTCTTGGGAGAAGATTGAGACGCCTGCAGGATGCAGCCCACACGGCCTTGTTTTCTGCCTCTTCTGCTCCAGTGGGGTGCCCTCTTCCCAGCCCCCTCTTGAGCCTTTGCTCACCCAGAGCCATCCCCAGTTCCCCTCCAGAATGTCCCCCGTCTGTCCCATTTCGTTGAACTCACACTGCCCTTCAAAACCTTCAAAAGCTCAACGCTTGCTCCTCTTTTGCCATGACAGTCCTGGGATCTTTTTCTCCTTCTCCAAGAACTTCAGCCCCAAATCCCTGTTGTTTTGAACAACCGCCCCTTGCCCTATGTTCCATGGTTTAACATCACTCTCTTTGCTTATTATTTTGTCCTGTCTCCCCTGTGAGACTGTGGCGTAAGGAGAGGCACAGCGCCTGTCTCACCTCTGTGTCCCCAATAGTAAAGACTGGCTGACAATGAAGATTCCATCCTCCTTTGGCACTCTGGGAGCCACAGGGAGAGAAGACACCATCCTGCCCTCAGTTTCCCCAACTTCTAAATGGGCATGAGGACTGCACCCTGCTTTCTTCACGAGGCTGCTGAAAGCATCTGGGAAAAGACGGCAGCCCTGGGCAGAGACGGCGGCCGGGGAACGCTGAGGCTTGCACAAATCCGTTCCTCTCCCCAAGCCTCAGGTTCCCTATCTGTAGACACAGTTAGCCCAAGGATTCACAGGATGCGTGCATGAAAACTCAATCCTCACGACCACCTTGGGAGTGTGTACTGTCATTCTGCTCTATTTGACAAATGAAGACAGCCCCAGAAGAGTTGGAGGAGGCAATACTCAAATCCAAGTGACACGAGGCTCTGGAATCCAGCCTGCACCACGCCACTGACCCTCAGGCAGGCCCTCTGCACACTTCCACGGAGGCTGTTCCTTCCAGAACTTGCCCTCTCTGGGCCTGTTTTCCCCTCTGAGGGGCGGGCACGCAGCGACATTCTGCAGATGATTCCTGCTCAGCCAGGGCAAGCTGGCCCTGCTCCTTGGGGCTCTTCCAGACCTCAGGCCCAAATTCCTCCCATCTCCAGTGGTTCTACCCCTATGGTGCCTAAGAGGTGGCTGTGCCTCCCCAGCCTCTGCCTTAGAATGTCCTGGCCCCTTCCCCTCATGCACAGAAGGCTCCTGTCTGTCCTTCCCTGCACCTCAGCCCTTGTATCCTTCTAGGTGACTTCCCATGCTCGGGGTGCCCTGACTGCCTGCCTCCAGTCACCTTCAGCGGCCATTCCCTCCAGCCTCTATCCCAGACCACACCCCGGGCCTGTCACCACCATAGCTCCTGGGCAAACCTCCCAGCTGGCCCTCCGGCTCCTCTCCTTACAATCCTCTCACTGCACTGAGACCTTCACACCTCACCCTCCATCACTGCCCTTCCGCCCTCACTGCCCTTGGTGAGCTTGAGTTCCATCAGCATAATCGATGCTCGGATACCTCGCCCCCTCCCCCTGGGCAGTACTGTCATAAAACCCTGACCTGGATGAACCCAACCAACAACTTGGTACTCATCGCTGGGAGGCCAAATACAGCTGGAGAAATGAGCCCACCACGCAGGCTGTGCCCTCCGTGAGCTTGAATCCCAACCCTCCAGCAATGCCAGTGCTGCCCGGCAGCCCCAGCTCAGCCTCTAGCAGCTCACCTGCCCACTCTCCAACCTGGCAGTGGCCCCATTTCCACCCTCCTCCTGCCTCCCTTCCTCCATCTGACCCGTCACCCTACACTGAGACCTCACTTTGTTTTCACTGGGGTAGCAGAAGCCAGCAAATGTGAACCCCATTCCTCTGCTCCTGCACATTCTAGAAGCCCACCAGCTTCAACCTGCACCCCCCTAGGAAGGGGGGTTCTGAGGAGGGGTCTCGCTGCCATTAAAGGTTAATGGCTCCACTTGGACTCTGAACCCACCTTCTTGTCCCCAGGAATCCAGCTCCCCCGCATCATTGCATTATCTTTCAACATCACCCATCTCTCCCTCTTTACTGGGTCTTTCATCCTTCCCAGCAGCAAACAATTACGTTCTGGTATCTGCCATCCTTTAAAAATCCCCTTCCTTCATTATGCTGAGGTTTGGGTTTTTGTTGTTGTTGTTGTTGTTGTTGTTGTTGTTTTTTGAGACAGGGTCTTATTCTGTCACCCAGGCTGGAGTGCAGTGGTGTGATCTCGGCTCACTGCAACCTCCGCCTCCCAGGCTCAAGCAATTCTCCCACCTCAGACTCCCAAGTAGCTGGGACTACAGGTACACACCACCACACTCAGCTAATTGTGTGTGTGTGTGTGTGTGTGTGTGTGTGTGTGTGTTTTGTAGAGATGGGGTTTCACCATGTTGCCCAGGCTGGTCTTAAACTCCTGAGCTCAAGCACCCTGCCTGCCTCAGCTTCCCAAAGTGCTGAGATTACAAATGTGAGCCACTGTGCCAGCTTATGCTGAGTTTTTTAAAAAATCAATCTGAGAAGGTGATATACTGTATAATTCCATCTATGTAACACTCATGAAATAACAAAATTACAGAGGAGGACAAATTAGTAGCAGCCAAGCAGGAGGCGTGGGAGCAGGGCTGTGGGGGAGGGGTGTGCCGGCACAGGGAGCCCCGTGGCATGGCGCAGATCTGCGTCTCGATCATGGTGCTCGACACACACAGCGCTATATATAAACACATACACACACGCGAGTGCACGTATCACTGGTGAAATTAGAACCAGGTTTGTGGACTGTGCCAATGTCAGTGGCCTGTGTCTGAGAGCATCCTGGAGTTGTGTGGGGCTGGGTAAAGGTGCACGCAGCATCATGCCCGCAGCTGACTGGCTGCGCCCGCCCTTCCTTTGGGAACCCTCTCTTGGCTTCTGGGATCCCTGGCTTTCCTCGCACCACCACCCGCCTTCCCCAGGATGTGCCTTCTCAGCTTCCTGTGCAGGTTCCTTCTCCTCCCTCACCTCTGCAGGGTGGTGAGCCCAGGGTCCGGGCCTTGGCCCTCTCTCCACCAACCACGTCACTTCCTGGGTGGTCCTCATTTTGCCCAGGTCTTTAAACACCATCTACAGCTGCTGGTTCCCATGTCCACTTCCCCTACACAGACCTCTCCCCTGAGCTCCAGGCTTGTGACCCCAACTGTCAAAAGGACATCTCCACATAAGGAGGTGGTCGAAAACGAACTCCTGGTCCTCCACAGCACCTCTGTGTTCCAGAGGATGACTTCGGCAGCTTAAGCCAGGAATTGAGGGTCCTTCTTGCCTTCTCATGACCCTCTCCCTAGCCCCAGTTCTGCTGCCATGATGGGTCTGGAATTTCTCTCCCATCACCATGGCTACCATTTTGGCCCAGGCCTCCATCACGTCTGCCTTCCCTTCTTGGCCCTTCGTGCAGCAGCTGGAGAGATCTTTTTAAAACCTAAATCAGATTGTTACGGCCCCTGCTTAACCCAAGCTCATTTGCCACCCCCTGCCCCTTGGAAAATATCTCATGGCCCCAGTGTGCCATGCAAATGCCCTCATTTGGCCTTCTCTCTCCCTGCCACTGCCGTCAGCCACACAGCCTCCTCATCCCCCTCAGGGTCCTCCCACAGGTGCTCCCTCACCTGAGGGCCCTGTTGCCCTGTCTTACCAGCTGTCCCTATTCATCCCATCTCTGCACCGTTAGCATTCCCTGTTTGCCCAGTGGCCCAAGGAGCATGCACAGCCAGCACTTGGAGCATGGCAGGCACTCGGTAATGCCGGTGGAGTGAATGGACGAGCTCTCCCCCTCCCTCCCTCCCAGGAGCATCCTCTCTTCCGCGATGAGGCTGGCTCGTGTGGGCACGGGGGAGGGTGTGCACGTCTCTATGCGCCCGCACACTCCACTCTCCCCCAAACAATAACTAATACCCAGATGACTTGATGACATGATCATTTCCCCACATCTTGGCTGGGAGCTGCTTCCAGTGGTAAAAGTTTGCTGTTTTATGGTCCCAAGAAGACATCAGCCATAACGTGCTAAAATTATCACCTAGTCGAGTCATCTGTTTAAATACTCTGGAAACCAAATACCCCAGGGCTGAGTGCTATTCCCAGCGGTCCTGGATGCCAATGGTGGGCCTGGCTGTCCGGAACACTGAGCTCCTGGGTCTGAGCCCATTCGAGCCTGGCCCAGCCTACTCTGCAGGGTGACAGTGGTTACATGTGGGAAGAGGCAATGCCACGCTTCATGGCTGGCATGCTGCACGTACCCCATATGGGGTACTCTCCACCTCTTTCACACATCCATGGGGCACTGGGAGGAAATGGGGCAGCCCTATCAACGTGAGCCAAGCAGGCAGCCTCAGGGCTGGGCAGGGCATGGTTGTGGGGCCCAGGAGGGGTCTGAGAAGTCAGTTGTGACAGCCGGATTTGGGCTCAGCCCGAAAATCACTGTTGGAATGAGTGAAATGACACGAAGCACCATGAACTGTGCTGAGAGGCAGGTAGGCGGCGTGCACACAGAGCAGGGCGTTTTTAGGGACAGTCTCCAGCCCTGTGCTGCTGGGACTTGGGCCACAAGGAGAGTGGCATTCCAAAGCCACACAGACACAATATCCAATCCCACCTGTACCACCGACAGCTTGGGTGACCCCGGGCAACTCACCTAACAGTACTCAGATGCGGTTTCCACAAAGCAATGTCCACAAGGAAACGATGTGAACAAGATGTCTGCATGCAGTAGGTGCCAACTAAACACTGGCCCAGCCCCTCCCTGTGCTGGGGCCTGTATCACTTCCACTTCCTCCTAATCCACGCAAATACCTCCAGCTGGGCCTGAGTCTTCTCCAGATGTCCTTTCTGCCTATTCCCAATAGGTGCCCGGGGCCACCCTCCTCTCCATCCATCTCAGGGCAAGTGCCAGTACCACTTCCTCCAGGAAGCTCCCCCGGCTGCTCTGAAGGGGGCGGGGCTCCCCTCCACTGGCACACTGTCCACACACCAGGTGTTCAAGGCTGGCACGGCTCTGGTGTCTCATGGTCAGTTGGGCGAGGGAAATACACCGTACGTGAGTGGATGTCTCCTGCAGTAATGACAACAAAAACTTAATGCTGCATTTACCATGTGCCAGCCACATCGCTGGCGACATGCACCCTGCACAAGTTATGAGGGAGGCACTCTTCTTGTCTGTATTTTACAGGAGGGGGAACTCGGCACCAGGGAGGTTCAGTGGCTTCTCCAAAGTCTCACAGCAATAAACGGCAACGTCCGATGTGCAGCCAGGAAGTGTGGCCCCAGAGTTTCTGTTCCTCTCAGCTTCTCAATACAGACCCTGCTCCCCACTTCGGGCTCTTTTCCCTTTTTTTTCTTTAGAAACAGGGTCTCACTCTGTCACTGAGGGTGGAATGCAGTGGTGTGATCACCGCTCACTGCCACCTCCACCTCCTGGGCTCAATCAGTCCTCCCACCCCAGCCTCCCAAGTAGCTGTGACTACAGACGTGAATCACCACACCCAGCTGGGCCCTTTCACTAGTCCTGCAGAGTTAAGAGTCATCCTAGGTGTACGGCTGTGTATGCTGTGATCCTGAAGACCAAGACACATGCAGGAATACACACATGTGCACACGTGCACACACACACACGTCTACGCAGCATTAGTAACACAGACTCAGGCACAGACAACATGAGTGAAGAGCCGCCTACTACCAGTTCATCGCCTGAGTGTCTCCCAGCTATCCTCCTTCCAAGCCAAGGTGGGCAGGCGAGGGAATGGGGAATACTCAGGCACTGCCCACCTCCACTGTCAATAAATGTTAACATTTCAAACCTCAGTCCACCCATGTGATAAGATCCCTTTGTAATGGTGGCAACCTCAAGGCTCAGAGAGGGTCGGACACTCCCCTCAGCTCACACAGCAAGTCAGGGCCTACGGAGTTCCCAACAAATGCTTCCCCATGCCTTCCCAGGGTCACCTCCAGAATCTCTGATTCCAGCCATTTCCCCTATTCCCACTTGCTTTTAGAAGGACGTAAAGAAAAAGAGAAGAGAAAAGCAAGACGAGAAAGAAGGGAAACAGAAGAGAGGAGAGAGACCCAGGAGGAGAGGCAAGGAGGTGGAGAGGAGGGGAGGCCTGAGCCTCGGGGTGCCCGGCTCGGTACCCTGCTGCCTGCACCCAGAGGACTGCAGCGAGGCAGGGGTTAACGCTCTGCCGTAGAGCAGAAAATGAGGTTCCAGTTATTAGTTGATTTATTGCTCTGTCCTCAATCTGCGCTCAGGTCCTGGAAGGAAATGTTCCACTCGAAAGCATTAAGCGTCTTCAAAGAGCAGAGGCATTAAAAATTGAAATCATAAAATAGACACGTAAATACAGTGGAGGTGGGGGGGGGCAGCCCCCAGGCGGGCTGAGGTGGGGGGGGCAGGCCCAGGTGCCAGCCAGCCTGTGGGACCGCCACATGTGTGTAGAAGCCAGTGTGTCTACCAAGGCGAGGGGGGTATTCCTGCCCAGAACGGGCACCCCAGCCCTGCTCGCAGTGCCCCAAAGCCCTCCGCTGGCACACCACGTGTGAGGGGATCAGAACGGCCCCGCCTGTGAAAGCACGTTTCCCTCTTGGCAGAGGGTCAGAAGCTCAGCCCTGATAGCAAGGGTGGAGGAATGGGGAGGAAAGGCAGACGGTGGGGGGACTCCGCCTGCTTCTACCTTAGCCAGCACTAAGGAGCCGAGGGCAGGGCGGCCCCTACCAAGCCTAGGCACAGGCTGTTCTCCATAGGAGGGAGCCGTGGAGACAGGGTGCAACGGAGGCCCTGCCTAGCTCCGCTAACACTGCACTGCACACCCGGGCTTTGGCTCCACCATGGTGGGGAAGGGGCTGCCCCAGTCAGGCTGGACCACAGAGGGGTCCAAGGAGGGTCCAAGTGGACAAGGAGGGTCCCTGCTCCTTCATCAGCTCATCTGGGCAGTGGAGTCATGAGGCAGGTGATACCAGCCCTGCTCTCGCGGCACAGGCAGAACTTTCCCAGGGCTGGAGGCCCAGGGAGTAGGGAGCAGGGTCGAGGCCTGCCTGGAAGCCGGCACCCCAGAGGATGCTCATGAGCAGCTATAGGGACGGTGCTATCCCCCGTGGAGTAGGGCTCCCAGTCCGGGCCTGAGCTCACACCTCTGACTCGGTACCACCCACCTAGGGAGCCACTTTCTTCCAGGGCCCACAGCTTCACACACAGACCTACACAGGAAGACACGTATGTGCGAACATGCAGGGCCAGAGCTGGAGAACTGCAGCACCCAGACACACAAGTTTGACAGCCACACGTATGAATGCACACGCACATGCATGCCCAAGCCCATCCTATGTATACAGAGGAGCACACCCACACACACCCAACCCATCCTATACAGAGGAGCACACCCACACACACCCAATCCATCCTATGTATACAGAGGAGCACACCCACACACACCCACACCCATCTTATGTATACAGAGGAGCACACCCACACATACCCACACCCATCCTGTGTATACAGAGGAGCACATACACACACCCACACCCATCCTGTGTATACAGAGGAGTACACCCACACACACCCAACCTATGTATACAGAGGAACACACCCACACACACCCAACCTATCCTATGTATACAGAGGAGCACACTCACACACACCCAACCCATCCTGTGTATACAGAGGAGCACACCCACACATCCCCACACCCATCCTAAATAAACAGAGTACAACCACACACACCCACACCCATCCTATGTGTACAGAGGAGCACACACCCACACCCATCCTATGTATACAGAGGAGCACACCCACACACACCCACATCCATCCTATGTATACAGAGGATCACACCCACACACACACCCACACCCATCCTGTGTATACAGAGGAGCACACTCACACACACCCACACCTATCCTATGTATACAGAGGACCACACCCACACACACACACCCATCCTATGTATACAGAGGAGCACACCCACACACCCACACCCATCCTGTGTATACAGAGCACACCCACACACACCCACATCCATCCTGTGTATACAGAGAAGCACACTCACACACATCCATGTCCATCCTGTGTGTACAAAGGAAGGAGCACACCCACACACACTCCTGCCCTTCCTGTGTGTACAGAGGAGCACGTCCACACATGCCTGTGCATTTGTGTGACAGGCACACAATGCCCACATATATACACACAAGTGTCAACAGCCACACCTGGACAAGCACGCATACACGTCCATGTGTGTGTGTACACAACACACATGTATGTATTGCATGCCCACACGTGTACAGGCTCATACATCCACACACATTTGCATGGCGCCTTTCCCCACATGTCCACAGGCAAGCCTCTGGATTCCAATATTGGACCCTAGAGATGCATGCCGGGAGCCAGCCTGCAGTCTTCTCATGGGAAGGGAGCAGGGGTCTAGGGACCCACCAGCATCACTTCCTCTGGAGTACAGACCCCTTAGCCACAGCTGCGTGGCCTTGGTCACCCTCATAACCCCCGGGGTCAGGACGCCTGGGCTCTGTGCCTGCCCCAGCCCCTGGTTCCCAGCTGTGTGACCCGGGCCCGAGCCCCTGCCCCTCTTGGCCCATGTGCTCCGTGGGCTACCGAGGCCTCCCTGACGGCCACAGCCTCTTCCTCAACCAGGTGGTAGGGCTGAGGAGAAGCCCCGGACCTTATTTCCTCATTTCTAACAGCAGGAGAGGCCGGGGCTAGGCTGCGGTGGAGGGGAGCTGGGGAAACGGGTAAGGCTGTCTGGGGCATGGTGTGGACCTGCCTGAGCGGCACAGGAGCGAAAGTTCTCTGTAAGTGAGGAGCTCGTCCAGGAAGGCCGGAGGGTCCAGAGAGAGACGTGGCCTCCGGGAGGGGTGGGCAGTTGGCCCTCCCTCCCAGGGGTCCCTCCTGGGACACCCTCCTCACTGCCTCCTCAAGAGTGAGGCCAGCTTTGCCTGAGCCCCTCTGGGCAGTGACAGTGCTGGGCGGCTTCCAGGACTGCGGTGGCTGGGTGGTGGAGTGGGGAACCCCACAAAGTCTCCCCCCAGCACCAGCACCAGGACACTTCTACGTGGGGCCTCTGGGACCCCATCCCCACTCGGTCCCTTTAGGAGAAGGGATGGTGGTCATCTGAGTGCCCCTTCTCCATGCAAGGTCATCCCCCTCCTCCACCCTCACAGGCAGACCAGAGCCACTCAGTGCCAGGAAACACAAGCACCTCCCAGGTCAGGCTGGCATGGAGATGGGGACTCAGAGGCCACAGGAGACAGGCAGGGGCAGCCACTAGGCAGCACCCACCACCCACCGGCACACACTTGCTGGGCCTCTGCCTTTTCAATAGACTCCAGAGCCAGATTTTGATGAGAAATCTCCCAATCTTCCCACAGTCTGTGGGCTGAGGCTTTGCCATACTCTATGGCTAGAACACGCACACACAGACACAGATGCTCTCATACATATGTGTACTCACATGCACATGCATACAATCTTATTCACACACTCACACAGGTAAACACACATAGACACTCATGTTCACACACATGCACAGGCTTTCATACACATATATGTACTTACATACATGGACTGCATACATACACACTCACACATACACACACACACACAACTATGAGACAGATTCTGCTGCTGAGCCACCACTTGTGACCTCTAACTTAGGCAGAGAGGCACTGAGACTCGGGACAGTGAAGCTGTGCTCACAGCTCCCGTTGTCTCCAGTCCCCATCCTCCCGCTGACCTGCGGCCTCCTCTCCTAGCACACGCGCCACCACCCCCTCCGCTTCACTAAGGACCCCTGCTCCTACCGCCAGCCCCACTCCACCCCTCCACTCCAGAACCCATCCTGGCCCCGGCACCTCAGTCCCCACATGTAATTTTTCTTAATTGGGAGCTCATTAATTATCTCCATGTTTTTCAAAGGAAATAAACAGCAATTAGAGGAATAGTGGTGTTTTTATTCTGCAGCAGACTCAGCCGCGCGGCGCCCCAGCCTGTCCCCGCCCCAATGGCCAGTCCCGCCGCCCACCAGGTCTATGTGCTGCCCCTCTGTCTGCACCCATCGCCGCGTGTGTGAGCACAGTGCCTGCCACCAGGCCCCCCTGCAGCAGGTCGCCTCTTGGAATCTGTGTGAAGAAACCATAAATTGTTGAGAAGGGGCCTCCTTCCCCATGCAACAGAAGGTTAAAGTGTTTAAAGAGAGCAGTGGAACTGTTTTTATTAATCAGAACTGCTATAAAGAAAGCATTTTAATTAACATAATTATCCCGATTGAGAAAAGCAGTCCTTACCCCATAGATACTTTTCAGACTAAAGATGCAAGCTGTCACAATCAGTCATAATTAAGTCAAGCGAGCTATTTTCTTTTCTTGAGCTCCGTTCCCCTCTCGGGCCCCCACTCCTCCTTGGGTTAGGTCTCAGAGTGGAGACCAGGCAGACGGGACACCCTCCTAGTGCTCCTGTGCTCACACCCCAGCTGCCTCTTCAGCCGCCCTCCAGAGAGGGAAGACTCCAGGCCTGGGGCCCAGCGCCATGACCCCTCCCACAGCTGGCTCAGCAAAGCCTCCCCGCCTCCCCCATCCCTCCACCCACGGCTGAACACCTTCGGGGACTTTCCTGGGTCAGCAGGCCTGGAGGGGATACAGGGGAATAACAGAGAGCCAGAGGGCAGCCCGCCCAACACCCCAGTCTGACCCACTGCCCCTCCTGCCTCGATGCTCACATTCACCCCTAGCCCCCCTCCTCAGTCCACTCCTGACTCAAAGCCGAGGCCACTTCCTCCGGTGACAGCCAGAAATCTGTCCATACTGCAAATCCAAGTGCCTAACCCTCCCACTGCAGTCACCCCCTTCATGGCCCTCGTGAGACCCGGCCCCAGCCACACCTCCCCAAGCTCGCTCGACTCTAGCCACACTGGCCTTTCAGAACCTCCTGGAGCCTCTGGGCCTGCCACAGGGCCTTGGCACATGCTCTCCCCTCTGCCTGCTGCCCCTTTTCCCCCAGCCACTGCTCCCCACCCTCTCAGCTCACACATTCATCCTGCAGTGCTCAGCCTTAGTGTCACCTCCTTCCAAAGCCCTCCCCTGCCTTCCCAACCTCGTGGGTCTCCTTTTTTGTTTTGAGACAGAGTCTCGCTCTGTCACCAGGTGCCAGGAGTGCAGTGGCGCGATCTCGGCTCACTGCAACCTTCGCCCCCTGGTTCAAGCAATTCTCCTGCCTCAGCCTCCCAAGTACCTGGGACTACAGGTGCGTGCCACCATGCCCAGCTAATTTTTGCATTTTTTCAGTAGAGATGGGGTTTCACCATGTTGGCCAGGATGGTCTCGATCTCTTGACCTCGTGATCTGCCCGCCTCGGCCTCCCAAAGTGCTGGGATTACAGGTGTGAGCCACCGCATCCGGCCCTCCTCTTAAATCCTCTCACAGCACCCCACATCTGCCCCTTGGTAGACACCATAGCTTCATGACATTGCTGGCATTCTTTATTTGTCACCTCCATTCAACTAGAGCAGCTCCATGAAGCAGTGGAGGCTCTCTGTCTCTGGTGTGATTGACTGTATTTTTTATTTGTTCACGTTGTATCCCTAGGGCCTGCCACAGTGCTTGGCTCCTGGTCCTGGCTGCTCTAGGTCTGAGAAAGTCTGTGTGGAGCTGGGATGAGGAGGGCAGGGGAAGGAGGGAGACAGAAGCACCTCCTGCAGAGTGCTGGCCTTGGGCTTGGGGGCCAGGCCGGGGCAGGTCTCAGGATGTGTGACCTTGCAACGTCATCCCCCGAGCCCCGGGCCTCAGCTTCTTCATCTGAAATGGGCAGCCTGGAGCATGTAATGTCCTCTGTCCCCTACTTACGACCCCACCCACCCCAGCCTCTAACATGACCCTGCCTGAAGCATGACCTGCCTCCTCCCGCTGCAGAGCCAGAAATGCTGACAAATCCACCTGCTCATCAAGTACCTGCCACCTCCCGAGGCCACCCAGGGTGGGTGAGGTTGGGTGCTCGCTGCTCCCACCCTTCTCTGCACCTGCAGGGTGACACATGTGTAGGTGACACCACGGACGTATTTCACCCCGACAGGCTGCAGTTTCCTCCCTGAAAAGGTGCTTATTTTTTAGTACATCTTAAATAGGAGCCTGCAAAGTGTGCTGTCAGCGCCTTTTAAATGGCTTGTTAATGCCCCCGTAAAGCTCAGCACGCCGGCCAGAGAAGACAGCTCACTCCTGGCCCCAGCATGGCCCGGGCACCCTCACAGCCCATCTCTGAGCACACAGCCTGGCTGAGCCTCTGGGATGGACTCTGGGCTTAACAGGAGGCCCAGGAACTAGACTGCCCCCCAATAAAAATACCTCAGGAGCTCCTTGCCCTAGGGCCACAGGGCTTGGCAACCCTTTGGGGATGGCAGCTGGCAAACTTGGACCCTGCCTGGCTGAGGAAAGAGGAATGCACTGACTTCAGAGTCCCACAGCCCAGGTTTAAATCCCTGCTTGGCCACTGATGAGCTATGTGAACTCAGGCCATCACCAGTCCTCTCTGGCCCTTGAGTTTCCTCATCTATAAAAGGGCAATGCTAACTCCTACCTCGAGGCAATTTTTAAGAGTGACTCAGGAAGTGGATACTGTGCCAGGTAATGTTTAATTTTTAAGGTATGGTAATGGTATCACGGTTCTGTCTTTAAAGGGTCCTTATCTTTTAGAGATATGCACTGAAACATTTATGGATAAAATTATACAATATCAAAATAACCTGGTGGTGGTGGAGAGTGGGTGGGCGGAGAGGAAAAGGGGCTGGTCATGAGTTGGTGCTGGGTGACAAAGCATGGAATTCGAGAACGATCACATGGGCACCCGATGGGTGCTCAGTAACCCAGGGGGCACCCTCCAGCCCTCAGGCCGTGAGTGGGGAGGGCAGCAGCAGAGCTGTGGAGAGCACCAGCAGGGCGCTCCGGGGACTGGCCTTTGCAGCGCCCCTGGAGGCTCCTGCAGCCCAGAGGGGAGACAGACAGCTCAGGGGCCCTCAGGGCCAGCACATCTAGGAGTCTAGAGTCAGACAGCCCAGCTCAGGTCCAGACTCTGTCCCAGCTGTGTGACCCAGGGACCATCACTTTCCCTCTCTGAGCTCCAGCGTCCTGTCTTTGGTTAAAATGGGGATGGTGACACCCCATTGGCCCCCTCCATCCCGGCCTGTCCTAACCCCCAGGCCGGCGCTAAAGGATAAGTGTGAGGACCGAGACAGCCACAGACAGTGAGTGCAGCCTGAGGCAGGGGCTTCATCAACCTTAGAGCCCCCTGCCTTCCTCTGTGAGCCTAAATACAACCGTGTCATGTATGGACGCCACTCTGGACAGCATCCGGCTGAGTGCCGTCATGCAGACCTGCGGAGAGTCATCCTGCCCTCACGAAGCTCCTCGGGGACAGTCATTTCTGTGGCCAGGATGAAGGTGGTGGGTAACGAAGATAAGAACCATGACGACAACGGAGGCTGCGGTCTCCACATGCTTCTGACGCGCCCTGGCACGTCCCGGGCTTTACCTGCGCCTCCTCATCAACCCTTAACATCACCTACGAGGCAACTGGCATCACTGTCCCCTTTTCGTTGGGAAAACTGAGGCTCAGAGAGATGAAACAAGTGAGTGCACAGCCAAGTCCTGGACCTGGGCCCCCACCCTAGTCCAGGCCCAGCAGGGCAGGGAGGGGCTGCAGCCCCGGCCTGGGCATCTGGAGGGCTCAGCAGCAGCAAGTGCCCCACCCAAGCAAGCCCTCCCCAGGCCTCAGTTTCTTCACCTGTGAATGGGGGTGAAACGGCCCAGCTCCACCCTGGGGGGGCATCAGGGGAATGTGGCACAGGTGGGGGAGGGGCACCAGTTCCGAACGGAGCCGAAGCCGCTGTGAGGTAAGTCGGGGTGCGGGGGCGGGAGGCGAGAGAAAGAGACAGAGCTCTCAGGCTCCGCTCAGGCGTTGTGATATTTTTCCCCAGGTTATATTTTTAGATGGACTACTTTCTCTCCCCTCCCCCTGCCTCAGTAGGAGGAGGAACACAGAAATAGCCGGGCGTGCGTGTCTGAGCTGGGCTATATATAGTGGGCACAAACCCAGTCACCCGGGGCTTCTCCCACTCCCTGCACCCGGAGCAGGAGCAGGGAGTGGGGAGGGAGGCCCCTTCCTCTTAGACCCAGGCCCCAGGGTCTGCTCAACTCTGCCGCTTCCTCCAGGCACCCCCACCCCAGCACACACCTGTGCACACACATGCACACATACAGATGCACACGTGACTGAAGGCTGTCTGCATCCACTCAGCATCAGGGGCTTTTGAGGGCTCTAGAGCGACCTTAGGGGCCTAAATTGGGCAGGGAGGGTGGCATGAGCCAGGCCAGGAGATGACTTCGCAGGACCCGACGGCCGTGACTGTCAGCCTCAGTTTGCTGGTCTGTAAACGCGTGGACTTATGAGGTCTGTGGGCCCTTTACCACTTCAGAAGACACAACTAACGTGGGACATGATCCGCAGCTGCACCGTCTGAGTCCCCGCTGCTGAGATGAGGGAACTGTGCTGGCATCGGCCAGGGTCACCAGCAAGCCTGCAGTGGCAGAGGCACTTTCTAGCTTCAGCCTCACCTCTCCGGGCTCAGTTTCCTCATCTGTGAAGTGGGGATAAGGCAGCACCCATTTCATGGGCTACGGTGAGGACTGGGTGAGGGGAGGCATATCAAGTGCCTACTGTGGGTGCCCGTAAATAGGGAGAGGGCCACGAGCCCCCAGGGGCAGTCAGCGCCTCAGTCTCCCGACTGCCTCCCTTGGCCATAGCCCACCACTGGGCCAGGCTCTGGCCTCATGGCCAGGGCCTGAACCAAGTCCTTCCCTCAGTCTACCCCGCAGGAGTCCAGGAAAAAGCCCACAGGCAGATCACCCACACCCAGCCCAGGGCAGGTATCAGCAACTGCCTCCCAGGCAGTGGGTGGACCCTGCCGCGGCCCACCCCAGGAGAGCCTGAGATGAAGGCCTGGCCTCCTCCCAGTGCTGGTCACAGTCGCTGTGCTGAAGTATCAGAGTGAAAGGACCTAACCTCCAGACCCAGCCTCTCCTGATGGTGGGGCTCCCTTCTGGGTGTTCAAGCTGGTTTAGGTGTGCCCAGTCCAGAGGCAGGTCTACAGAGGCTCTGCCGACTTCCTGCCCCAGGACAAAAAGCCCTGAATGGGGAATTCAGCCGTGAGGTTGAGGGTGTCAGTTTCCCTATCAGTACTTATTCTCCACAGAGGGATTTAAATCCATCATCTTGGCTGAGTGAGGCGGCTCATGCCTACAATCCCAACAGTTTGGGAGGCCGAGGCAGGAGGATCACTTGAGCCCAGGAGTTTGAGACCAGCCTGGCAACATATGGAGACCCTGTCTTACCAAAAAGAAGACAAAGTTAGCCAGGCATGGTGGCATGCACCCAGCTACCGTAGCATGCAGCAACTGGGGAGGCTGAGGCGGGAGGATCGCTTGAACCCAGGAGGTCGAGGCTGCAGAGAGCTATGATCACACCACTGCACTTCAGCCTGGCAACAGAGCAAGACCCTGTCTCTAAATAAATAAACAAATAATCATCTTGTTTAACCCTCACAACTTCCCATGAAAAAGGTACACTGGTTATTTTGCAGATGGAGATGCAGAAGCCAGGGTGGGGAAAAGGCCTGCCTGGCTCATCCCGGAAGTGACAGGCAGCTCCCGCGAGAGGCAGAGTCTGCATCTGCCAGACCTGAGAAAGCCACGATGTGAGCCTGGAAGGTGGACTCCTGTGTTGAACAACCAGCTTGGAAAATTCCTGAACATGCATCCATAGGCTTGAGAGAGAGCTGATCTGGGCTGGCTCCAGCGCAGCACGTCCAGGGAGCGGCGCCCCGCCCCCCTCACTCCTGCATCCATCCCTGGCCATTGAGTTTTTGAGCCCAAGTGCAAAACTCCATTTTCCTGGCTGCAGAGTTCCATTTGGTTGGTAGGTTTTAGCTCACAGCTTCCGCCAGCCGAGCACGCATGGTGAGAACTGCTCTCGCTGGCAAATGTGAGACTCAGCACCTTCATCTGAGTCACCGGAAGATTAGGGCAGGAGGAGGCCACAGCCCTAAGGTGCTCCACTGAGACCTTTTTCTCCCCAGACCAGTGTCCAGTGTTGACCCTTTGAGCTGCTGGCTCTGCACAAGTCCTCCTGAGTGAACTGAGCACCTGTATCTCCGCCCCTCGTGTCTCATGGAGCCCTTGGCCTCACCCAGAGGCCCCTAAATTTAGCACTGGACATGGGTGGGGAAGAAGCCTGCATCCCTGCAGTGGGCTGCCTACCCCGCAGGCAACTCCATCCTGCCTGAGCTGGCCTGGGTCCAGCAAGGCCCAAAGACCAGAAGAGGAAGGTCTCAGGGCCAGAGCAACAGCCGTCATCAGGAGGAAGGGGCACGGGTCCTGTCCTCATTAGGGCATGCGGATAGACAGACCCTGCAGAAGAAAGAATGAGCTTGCACTGCTGTGGCCACTGTTCAGTTTCCAGATTTCCACATGGAAAACAAATGAAGTTGGACTCTTAACCTTACGCCATTTACAAAAATTAACTCCAAATGGATGGAAGACCTAAACACAAAACCTGAAACTATACCACTTCCAAAATAAAACATAGGGGAGAAGCTTCATGACATTGGATTTGGCAATGATTTCTTGGACATGACACCAGAAACACAGGCAACAAAAGCAAAAATAGACAAACGGGACTACATGAAACTTCAGACCTTCGGCTTAACAAAGGAAGCAATCAACAGCGTGAAAAGGCAGCCTACAGAGCGGGAGGACATGTTGGCAACCCGTATATCTGAAAGGGGTTAATATTCAGAATACATAAAAATCTTCTACAACTCAACAACAAAAATAATCCAATCAAAAATGGGCAAAGGACTTGAACAGACATTTCTCAAAAGAAAATATGCAAATGGCCAAAAAAGCAGATGGGAAGATGCTCGGCATCCCTGATGGTCAGGGAAATGCAAAGCAAAGCCGGAGCGAGGTCTCCCTCACCTCAGACGGGACGGCCGCTACTGAAAGAAAAGGAAATGTCGGCAAGGACCTGGAGAAACCAGCACCTTTGTGTATTGCTAGCAGGAATGTAACAGGTGTAGCCACTCAATTAACTGTAAAAATTAAAAACAGAATTACCAGACAATCGAGCAATCCCACTTTCGGGTGTGTGTATGTGTGTGAGTGTGTGTGTGTGTGTGTGTGTGTGTGTGTGTACATATTATAATTGAAAACAGGATCTTGAAGAGGTATGTGCACACTCATGTTCATTGTAGCATTATTCACAACAGCCAAGAGATGGAAACAGCCCAACTGTCTGTCAACAGATGAACAGATAAACAAAATGTGGTAGATACAGATGATGGACTATTTTTCAGCCTTAAAAAAGGAAGGAAACGCTGTCACATGCCACAACATGGATGAACATGGAAGACGTTATGCTGCGTGGAATAAGCCAGTCACGAAAAGACACAAATACATGGTTTCCTGGTATGAGATGTCTAAGCTGGTCAGATTCTTAGAAAGTAGCAGGGAGGCTGCCAGGGGCTGTGGGGAGAGGCGGAGGAGCAGCTGCCATCCAGAGGAATTTTGGTCATTCAAGATGGAAGGCAATCTGGGGTACAGTAAGGGCACAGAGTTCGTACTATTGTCCTGGGCACTTATACGTGGCTAAGAGGATACATCTAATATGTTTTATGCCGTAATTTTTAAAAAGAAAGAAAAGGAAAGAATAGGCTTCATCCCCATTATACAGATGAGGAAACCAGCACTCAGAGAGGTAAAGTAATTTCCCCAAGGTCACACAGCTGGCAGGCGGCGTGCGGATTCAAAGCCCTTTCGCCTGGCTCCCGGGGACGCTGCACATTCCTTTGAGAAAATGTCCAGGGCTGACACATGGGCACCCCACAGGGGCTTCTGGAGGAGGCAAATCTTAACCATGCATTCCGAAACAGGATCAACAGCTTTGCAGCACACTGAAGGGCCATCCCTGGGAGAAGAGGAGGAATCCCCTCTCATCAGGCCTCTTCTGAGAGCCCCATGTCTGGGCTGTGTCTCCTCCCCCAGTCCAGGCCTCTTCCCTGCCTGTCTGCCCGCCTGGCAGAGATGGCCCCTGGCTGCCCTCAGCCTCTTGGCCTGGCAGGTCTGGCGGTGATCGATCCTGCCCAGGTGCAGGCATTTCAGGCAGCTGCCTCTCCCGCTGCCTGGCAGTGTGAATAACGCTCACCCTGCGAGGAGCCCACTCATCATGGACATGCCACTCGCCCACCAGCTCGAGGCAGGTGAGTTGCACCAGCATCTGCTGAGTCCCATCCCCCAGAGCTCACCCAGTTCCCGGCCAGGCCAGAGACCAAAGCCTCACTTGTCTCAGCTGCTGAGAGCTGGGGGCTGGGGGCTGGGAGTGGGTGCCACGCACAGAGGCCACACCTGGAAGACGGTTTTCTGTGGCCCTCACAGCCTCACTCCTACCCCTAGCCTCCAGACAGCTCCAGCTCCAGCTGGGGGATCGGACGGAGCTAATGGGAACCCCACCCCGTCCACTTCCTCCCAGCTGTGTGACCTCTGGCAAGCCTCCTGGTCTCTGGGCCGCTGTTTCCACATCTGCACTGTGGGCACCACACTTCTCCCTCACCCGCCCTTGGGAGGAGCCACGAAGACAAATGCCTGGAATATAGTCCAGACTGCCTGGGTCCAAATTCCTACTCTGCCACCTAAGGACAGTGTACTTTTGGGCAAGTTTCTCATCCTCTGTCTGTGCCTTAGCTCCTTCTACAAAAACAGCTCATGGGTTGTAGTGAGGATTAAATAAGTAAGCGTTGGTAACATGCTTAGCACAGCGCCTGGCACACAGCAGGCACTGAGGGAACAGACCCAGCATGACTCTGGGTCTGCTGTTGCTGTCCTATCTCACAGAGCTGTTTTGAGGTCTGGGCTTGGCCACAAGGTATTCTGCAAAGTGGAAAACCCACCCTCTGTGATGGCTGAATGTCTGTTCTCTTTAACCCTCCTTCCTTGCAAGGCTTATGGCACCCACACCCACCCAAGAGCCCAGCTGGCACTGGGGGTGGGGGGCGCAGCCGGCACGGAGGGAAGCTGGGAAGACTCCACTCTGCCTTTGGGCAGCTCGGTGCCAGTGGGGAGAGGTGGAGGCACACCCAGGTCAGAGAGCACTTGCAGAGCTGGGCTAGGGAAGGGGGTGCAAAGGAGCCCCAAGGGCTAAGCTAGGCTCAGGATAAGAGATCAGAGGCCAGGGGCAGGGAGGCACAGCCCATGCTTAGCCAACGAGGAGACACTGAGGGTTCTTGAGGAGGAGAGCAGAGCAAGCAGAGCTGGTCTCAGGCCCAGGCCTGCAGACCTGCAGACCCCGCTTAACCCTTGCTCCTCCCTGTGCAGACCCAGCTAGACAGGAGAATCCAGAGCTGGGAGGGCTGGGAGCTGGTGGCAGAGCAGGGCAAGCACCAGGGGCTGTGGCCCAGTGCCCACCCCACCCTCCCGGCCTACTGGTCCTTGCCCTGGGCCCCAGATCACTGTGTGCAGGAAGAGGATCTCCTTGCCTGGAGCTGGCCAACCCTCCGACCCAGGCCAGGCATCTGATCTCCACTCTCCACCCTCGGAGCTGCTGTGGGCTGCAGAGACGTCTGGAAAGATATGGCTCCCTCTCCTCCAGGAAACCTACTCCTTCTCGGGGACCCCATGCTGTTGTGCTCCTATGAACAGCACAATTCTCATAACTGACAGTCCCCTTTTCATTCTGACTACCAGGAATCAGAGAACCAACTATTCAGCCCAGGACTGGACCCTATGTGTCCATGTTCCAGTGCTCCCAAAGCCTTTCTTTCCCGTTGCATCTGATTTTCCCCTGCCTTGGACTGTCTACCTTGGTATCACAGTAATGCTTAGCTCCCACAAATACTTACTGGAATAAGGTAGGTATACGTACAAAAATAGTTAATGTGCAAAATGGCAAATCCCCTCTGTCCCCTCCACACTTACCTGCTCCCCAGGGAATGAAACACTCAGGACCAGAGGTCCAGGCTTGGGAGTGTTGTCGGGGGAGCAGTGGGAGGCGGAAGCCGGCCCCGGCCCTGTCCCTCTTGGCTCTGGCATCTAGTTGCACATCGGAGGTAGGAAGGCCCTACTCTCACCCTAGAATCTCCTAGAGCCCTGCTGATAACATTGACAACGTTGACTCAAATGTACTGAGTGCCTACTGCATGCCAGGGTCATTCCTAGTGCGGTACCTGAATGTGCCATTACCCCCAACAGCCTTGTGATATGAGTTCTACTATCATTTGCCCTTTACCCATTGGGAAAACTGAGGCCCAGAGAGCTTGAGTGACATGTCTAAGGCCACAGAGCTCGTGCAGACCTGGAGCTAGGACTCAGGCCATGCTGTCTGATGCCACAAACCAGGTTCTTAGCAGCTACCCATCCTGCCTCAGGGACTCAGGTGGGGCTCATGACTTTCTGAGACTGAGATTGTCCGGCGCCTGCTCCCTACCCATCCGTGCTGGGGTTGCCCCTGCCTACCCATCCCTCTATATCCAGACTGGTCCAGGCTCTCCCTTTCTCACCAGCCACACAGGCAGGCATCTGGCCTAGGCCACAGCACCAACGGTGGGGAGATGCAGGCAGAGGGCATCCGAAGACGCTCTGGAGCAGCAGGGCAGGGGGAAGAAAGCCAGACTTTGGCATCAGAGTGGCACAGGGCCCTCTTCAGCCTCAGTTCCCACATCTGTAACATGGGAACAGGAAGGATCTGCAGGCAGGTTCAGCTGAGAGGAGGTGTGGACTATGCCTCCCTCAGGCCTGGCCACAGAAAGGCTGGCAGTGGCAGCTGGGGCAGGGTCCTGGCTCCTCAGAGCCTTAAGGGGCTGTCCTGGGACTGCCCACTGAGAAAAACCAGAGCTGGGTCCCCCAGGACCTCCCACCACCATTAGGGTCAGAATCTTGCCCTACAACTGCCTAGCTGTGTGGCCTTGGGTAAGTCACTGCACCCCTCTGGCCTTAGATAACAGGAGAATGATGTTTACTCATGCTTGGCATACAGTGTCTTAGTCGAGAATTATTTTCATTATCCAGGGGTACCTTCCAGCCCCCTGGACCCCCCTCTCCATCCTGGCAGGCAGGCTGGGGTGGGGGCAGAGTCATGGGAGGCACATGTGCGGGAGAACAGGCTGGGCCCAGACACCAGGCTCCAATGTAGAAGCCGCCCCCAGGTGCCAATACTGTGGGAGGTGGCAGAGAGCCGCCCCACTGCCCTAGTTTCCCCGAGAGCTTCCTTGCTGACGCGGGGAGAGACTCAGCACACAAAAGCACATGCACACGCATGCACATCCAGGCCCACGCGTGTCCCCTGCCCAGGACAGCCAGAGCCGGCACTGGAGCCAGCCCTGCTCCTGGTGCCCTCAGAAGGGGGATTCCATCCCTCTCTGCCTCTTCTGCAACTTGGGTCAACTCCGCTTCCCTTTGTGGGCCTCCATTTTTCATAGGAAAACGGGGATAATGGCTCCCTCTCCGGTGTGAGAACCAATGACATTCCACGTGTGAAGAGTCTGTGCCAGTTCGCTCTCCTTGCTCTCCTCCCTGCCACCGTCCCAATGTGCCAGGCCTCCCCGCTCAAGCCCAGCATTGCCACTGCTGCCTCTGCGCTCCATTAAAGCAGCCTCCTTATTCCCTCCAGGCCCAGAGATTGTATCCCTCTCTGCCACCTCCACCCCGGTGGCCGAGGGCTCCTGTCACTGAAGCAGGGACAAGCTCTCTCCAACCGCACAACCGGGTCCCTTCTGTCCAGCAGCACCCCTGGCAGCCCTCAGTCACTGACACCCAGAGGGAGACAGCAGAGAAGAAGCTGGAGCCGACCCCCCACCACAACCACAGCAGCCTGGATACAGGACCCCGAACATCACCCAGTTCACACTGAACTGGCGCTGCTGCCCACCCCACCAGCCGCCGACCCTGGCAGTGACAATCGCAACATGTCCACTGACAGGCCCTCACCACATGCCAGGTCACGTGTAAGCTTCTCATGCGTCATCTCATCTCATCTCCCCAGCACGCCTATGAGGAAGCAACTGCTCTGCCCATTTTACAGATGACGAGACGGATGCAGAGAAGCCATGAAGCCAAGCCTCGCTCAGGACTTGGGGTCTGCACTCTACGCTTTACTGCTAGGTCTACCCACAGCTCCTCAGAAACGCCCAGGACGGGAGGGCTGGCAGAAGGAGCAGCGGGACCTCCCTTCTGCGCCGGACTGAGGTGAAAACCAACAGCAGTGTTTGCAGCAGACACATTCTGACCTTAAAGCTAAAAATTAAGTCCCCAAATATAGGATGTTGTTTAGGGACTGGCCTAACACCCACCCCCAGGGTTCTGCTCCCCTGTTTTAGAAACAAGGGTAGCGCTAGCTTGGGTCTGCATCTCAGGCCCACACAAAATGTCAGGCTGGTAAACTCTGGTGGTGAAGATGGGGTGGTAGGAGGTGCCCAGCAATTGCCCCCATCCAAGCAAGACCCTTTCCCCAGGCCAGCTGGGCTGTGCTGGTGGGACCAAGGTCCCTTCTGAAGTGGCCTTCACGCGTGCGGTCCCGGTAGGTGGGCGTGAACCCCTTAGTGTTCGAGTGTGGCTTGGCCAGCCCCTGCGCCGGCCCAGCCGCACACAGACCGATGGCTCCCCGCTCCGCACTGGGACAGATGCCGCTGCTGTAGCCATGGCTCCCAGGTTTGCATAACGCCTCCTTCCCGGCTCCCATGCCCCCCAGCACACACGTTAGGGCTCTGATCTGGCGCACAGGCTGCTTTTATTCCAAAGATTTCACAAGGCCATCCCACAAGTCATAAATAATCGAAGGTGCTCAGATGCTGTGTCCAGATGTGCTGACGGACAGCCCTCCCTGCCGGCCATGACCTGCCTCCTGGACTGGAGCCTGCCGCTTCCCAGCTCTCCCCCTCATGGCATCCCTGCTGCTGAAGCCCATGTCTGCAGATCCCTGAATTGCCTGCCCACTCTCCTGTCTGTTTCCAGGCCCTCTGAGTATGCAGTGGCCACCCCACAGCTCCCCAGCCAGGTCGGCGTCCTCAGTGAACCGAGTGGCGCCGGGGCCCACTCAGCCACCCACAGGATGTTAGCTAATGGTAGTTACTGTGGGGTAGCTTCTCAGAGAAGTCATACTCCAAGCAGAGGGAGCTGGCAGTGCCTGGATGTGGAGAAGAGGGAAGAGCGTGGCCAGGAAAGACGGTTGTGCCCCAGAGACAGAACCCGAGAGACCAGCCCAGGGTACCCTCTCACAATCTTGCTGGCTGCGGCACATCTTCATGGATGCAGCCTCCAGCACCCACCCTCATGCCATGACCCCTGGGGGCCTGGCCAGAGGACATGGTGGCCAAGGGCGCGGCCTCTAACCATAGCCCTCCTCCCAGGTGACCCAACACTGGGAGAAAGTATAGGGAGAGAGATGGGTAGATCCAGGGGACCTGCAGTGGAGACCAAGACCAAAGCCTACCTCATCACCTCGACGAGGGAACAAATTGCTCCCTCTCACACGTTGCTGTTCTAAGATTAATGAGCTAATTAAAGTATGAAGATGGTTTCTTGTACACTTAAAAAGAGGTGATCAACCTTCACAAATTAATCACAATTAGTACCCCTCCTCCAGGCAGTCTGCCTGGATTAGGTCCCTCTAGGATCCCCAAGTTCAAGGCTGGCTGGTGCCTGCGCCAGGCACCCATACTCCCCAGGGCCCCAGCGGCTGCTCTCCAAGGGCACCCAGCACCCATAACCCTGACCCATCAGACCAGGGAGCTGCCTTCCTCCTCTCTCCTAAAAGCTCATTCCCAAACCTTCCGACCCACTACCTCGCCCAGTGACTCAACGGTGCCCCTCCCCAGGAATGTGGCTGGGGAGGGGAAAGGGGGCTACAGTGGATGGGAGAGGAGAAGGGGTGGCAGAGAGTGCCGCTGCTCTGCACACACCCCTCGGCCCTGCTGCATCCACCAACACAGACAGCGGCTGCTCAACTCACTCAAGCATCGGCTCAGGGCTCCAGGCTCAAGGTCGGGTCTCCTCGGTGGGATACCTGCAGAGAGACAGCAGGGAAGAGGTGAGAGGACAGTCAGATCCGGGCCTGCAGACCCGTCCTGCAGTCAACCCCACCCAGGTCTCTGCCCAGCCAGGGCTTCCCGATGCGCTGGGCCAGATGGAGCAAGAGGAGACCTGGACCCTGCCCTCCGGAAGCTTGCGGGCTGCCTAAAGATGCCACATTCATTCCAGAGTCAAGATCTCGCTTTCAGTAAAGCAGGGGCCTGGGCTACAGCAGGCTGGGATTCAGGCACACGCACCGCCCCGGGGGGACACACAGACTAGACTAGCGGCGCAGCCACCACCTACCCAAGCCTGTCTGCAGTGGAAGTCATAGTTCTCTGGCCCCTGGACACACAGGGAACCGCAAATCCTCCCTCCTGAGGCCACATATGGCTCATGGTCCCAAGGAGCACAGAGGAGCTGACGGGAAGGGAGTACCCAGGGCCTCCTTCCCATGTCTGCCTGAGGCCTTTACCTGCACCCAGTCTCAGCTTTGTCACTGGCTCACCCTACGAGCCTCACTGTGTCTCCCATCAGTACTGGCAGGTGCATGCTGGGACTTGTGCAAACACAGATTGCTGGGCCCCACCCCAAGAGTTTCCATCAGTAGATCCTGGGAGGTGGGGGCCTGAGGATCTGCATTCCCAACAAGCTCCCAGGTCATGCTGATGCTGCCAGCTGGGGATCACACTTTGAGAACTGCTGGCCTGGAAGGTGTCCAGCCTGGAAAGTGCAAAGCCCATACCCTCAAGGAGTTGACAGGCTAAATGGGAGACTACGCACACACACACCTGCGTGCACACACATCTGACGTGCAGTGGCCATGGGAGGAAATGTGGCTTCTCAACACTAAGGAGATCTGGTCAGGGGCGGGCTGTGGCTGGTGCAGTCACAGAAGGCTTCCTAAAGGAGGTGAAGACCTAAATGACGACCTTCGAATATTATAGTCTTATTATGCAAATAGCGCACGAAAGCACTCTTTTTAAGAGGTTCAAATACAGTAGTCTGTACAGTAAGTACACTCTCATTCCCAGTCACCCCTCCAGAGGTACTGACTGCCATCCCTTTGGCGTGAAACTTCAACTGTGCATGTGTAGAGGTGCACACGGATGCGGAGGTACATGCCAGGGAGCACAGCCTCTGCGCTTGTGTGCACCTGCATTCCACACTTCACAGATGTTTGAGACCTTTCCCTGTCCATACATAGCAATAAGCATGCTTGGGCTCACTGAGCACTTACTGTGTGCCAGACACTGGGATGACTTCTGTGCCTCTTAACCCACCTAATCCTCTCAACAACTCCCTAAGTGGGAGCTGTTTTGATCCTCATTTTGTAGAGTTGAGAAACTGAAGTGGGCCAGGCATGGGGGCGATGTGTATAATCCCAGCACTTTGGGAGCCTGAAGCGGGAGGATCGCTTGAGCCCAGGAGTTCAAGACCAGCCTGGGCAACATAGCAAGACCCTGTCTCTGCAAAAAAAAAAAAAAAAAAAGAATTAAAAAAATTAGCTGGGCATGGTGGTGTGCACCTGTGTTCCCAGTTACTCAAGAGGCTGAGGCAGGAGGAGCACTTGAGCCCAGGAGGTGGAGGCTGCAGCGAGCTATGATCATGCCACTGCACTCCAGCCTAGGTAACGGAATGAGACTCTATCTCTAAAAAAGAAAAACCAAAAAGAAAGAAAAGAAAACTGAATGCGGAGTAGCGTGGTGACCAGTAAGCCACCTGAGCGTGCAGCCGGGGCACAGGGAGCCAAGGTTTGGACCCGGGCCGTGAAGCGCCAGCATGTTCTCCTAACAGACAGTTGCAGTTGAGCCCTCGCGGTGCTGCACTGAGGCATGCCTCGTGGGGTGTCCCCTCACCAGTTTAACCAGATCCCCAGGGATGAGTAAAGAAAGGGTCTGGCCTACAGCAGGCTGGGATTAGAGCGCCCGCACCACCCTGGGGGACACACACTAGCAGTGCAGCCGCCACCTGCCCAAGCCTGCCTGCAGTAGAAGTCACAGTTCTCCGGCACCTGGACACACAGGGCTGAACCTCAAATCCTCCCGCCTGAGGCCACATGTGGCTCGTGTGTTTCCAGTTTTTTATTTCAAACATAGCTGGAAAAAACACCTTGTCTCACTGCACACATGTGCAAGCATTTCTCTGGGTGCATTCCTAAAGGGCAGATCAAAAGGTATACACGTGTTACATGTAGGTGCTTGCTGCCAAGTGGACCTCCCAGACGCATCTGTACTGATCCATTTCCCCACGTGAGCCCTGCTTCAGAACCGCTCCTGCTTACTCGGCAGCTGCCGGGCATCCAATCCAGTAACATCTGGGTTGTCACCTCCACTCTGCAGAAAAGCAAACTGGCTCAGAGAGGTTACACTGCCTGCCCAAAGTCACAGAGCACAGCAACTTGCCTCAATATTATAAAAGAGAAGAGCGAGGAGGGAAGAAAGGAGGAAGGCAGGAAGGGAAGAAGGAGGGAGAGGAAGAGGGCAGCCTCTCATCCCTGCCATTGCTCTGCTTCCCTTTAACAGCAAAACTCGAGAGCTGGGTCGACTGTCCCTACTCCCTCACTTCTGGTTCCCTCTCCAGTTGGGCTTCTGTCCCCACCACTCCACAAAACTGCTCTGATCAAGGTCCCCCAGAAACCTCAGTTTTGCCAAGCCCAATAGTCATTCTCGGTCCCCCATGGTCCCTGCGCTCTGAGCAGCATCTGACACGGCTGACTGCTTCTGACTGCTTTCTCCATCGGGAGACATTTTATCTCCGAGTTTCCAGGACTCGGCCCCACCTGGGTGTCCTTTACACATCCCTCCCCTGTTACCTAATTTCCCCTCAAGCATCCGAGGCCCCAGGGCTCTCCAGGGCCCCCTCTCCATCCCACCCAGTCAGCACACTCCTTAGCTTTCACCCCCTGCTGTGCCCCCAGGTCCCCCTCGCCAGCCTCAGCTCCCTCCTGCGCACCAGCCGGTGTTCAGAGGCCTATTTGTCATCTCTGCTTGCTCATCTAACCCACCTGTCCAAAACAGAACTCTTCATTTTCATCCCCAAATGACGTCTCCCTCCGCCTCGACTTCTGTCTCTCTCCCTCGGCCCACACCCAAGCCATCAACACGCCCTGTCAGGTCTACCCCAGAACACATCCAGAGAATGACTGCCTACCCCGCTCCTCTGCCCGCCCTGGCCGGCCCTTGCCTGGGTTACTGAAACAGCCTCCTCCCTCACGCAGCTCCTTGCCTCCACCCCAGCCCCAAACGATCAGAGCAGCACGACGGTGGTGAGAATCAGGCCCCGCGGCTACCCTGCCATAAGCCCATGGCACAGACTCAAGTCCAAACTGTCTCCGAAGCCTTCGAGGCCCTGCCACCTCTCAAAAATCATCTCCCTCCCACACTGGCCAGTCTTAGGGTCTTCGCCCCTCTTGCTCCTTCTGCTGAAGGTTCTTCCCCAGGCGTTTTTTACCATCCCATCCAAATGAGCCCTCTTACCATCCCAGGCACCCTAGGGAAGATGCCCACCATGGACCCCAATCTGCCCAATTTTCTTAGCATTTCCCCCGCCTGACATTATCTTGCCTATTTATGTGTGCCTCATCACAACATGAACTCCATAAGGCAGGAAGGGCCCACAGCCACCTCTGGATTCACCTCTGTACTATGAATCCAGGAGACAGTCAATACGTACTTGCTGAAGGAAGGAAGGAAGGAAGGAAGGAAGGAAGGGATGGAGGGAGGGAGGAAGGGAGGAAGGAAGGAGGGAGGCAGGGAGGAAGAAAGGAAGGAAGGAGGGAGGGAGGGAGGAAGAAAGGAAGGAAGGAGGGAGGGAGGAAGGGAGCACGAGAGCAGACGAGAACACGCCAGACAAGCAGGCACGAAGAATCGAACTAGAGAGCGCG
>CAUYQU010071394.1:0-44689 GCA_963574635.1 Cheracebus regulus | reverse complement strand
GCCGTGGGTGGCGAAAAACCACACCCAAACAATTGTTGTGACCTTTTTTTTTTTATTTACCCCACCATTTTTGTTTTTTTTTTACATTTTTTTTTTTTTTTTTTTTTTTTGAGATGGAGTCTCACTCTCCTGCCCAGGCTGGAGTACAGTGGCATGATCTTGGCTCACTGCAACCTCCAGGTTCAAACGATTCTCCTGCCTCAGCCTCCTGAGTAGCTGGGATTACAGGCGCACACCACCATGTCCAGCTATTTTTGTGTGTTTGATTTTTGCTTCTTCACTATCCTATCTATTTTAAGTAAAAGAATTTCTAGATTTTTTTTCACATTATTTAGGTTGTCATATGTTTTGATAGTTCATATTCAACTTCTGCCTCCCACAATTTTACAGGTAACCAATACTCTCACAAAAATATAAATGATTGACATCTTCCATTACTTAACATACTCTGTACATATGCATACACATAGCTTCATTAATGTACTGACTTCTGATCAGATTTAAACTATAGTAAATTTTTTCATCAGAAAATAAAAATCTCTAAGAACATTACAGGAAGTGATTTCAATAGGTCAGGATGCTTTATCATCTATTCACTAATGCTGTCAACATCTAGCAACTGCTGAGTGCCTGCAGTATTTCAAGCAGTTGTATTTTACCAGCTAAAGTAGAATCTACTCTTGTTGAGTTAGTCATTGCTTAGTTGGAGAAACATCCCTCAGAATAAGGATGCACTGAACTCTTCTGAGGGAATTCGGAAATACCAGAGTCATCGTTAGTTTGCCCATGAATGACTCTATGTTTGTTGGAGATAATGCATTCATGTCTTTCAGGTGACACTTTCTAGATGTCAGCAATTAGTTATAATTATTAATTATTTTGGTCACTATAACTTATCTTGTTATATAGGCTGAAATTTGGGCTTTGAAGAAAATTGGATTGGCTAAGCCTTCATGAAAATGTAAGCATACTGAATGGGCCCTGTACACTCTAAATACCTTCATACTATTTGAAGGAATTTATAGTAAAACTTAAACCTGCAAATGAATCTATACTAGTAGCCACTACTAGACTAGTGTACCACCCAGGACACCAGAAAAATTGGAAGGCATGTGAGTCTGAGAAAGTTAAGGCCTGCATCCAAATCTCAGTTTGCAAGTTTCAGAACCACAGAAAAATCACCTGATGTCTCTGAGTTCCAGTGACTTCATCTGTAGAGCAGAGAAAATAATGGCTCTGCCCACAATCGCTTTAGAATATTATCACATGATCTAAGGTTTGTAAAAATGTTTCAGTAATTATGAAATGATATTTTAATATAAATTATTAGTTTTTTTTAAAGTTCCAGAAACTGTAAAATACTATATTAATAAAGCATTAGTTTTGCTGGACCCCAGAATTTTACCTTTGATTTTAGTCATGTTGAAGTTTATTTAAGATAATTGTTTACTGTAAATACTTGCTCACATAATTTGACCAATATCTTGTCTCCGTTGCTTCTCTGAACCTGTTACTTCATCTGTAAAGTCTGTATAACAATCTCTACCTTATTAAAGGCAATGATATATGCAAATCACTTGGTCCAGTTGCTTGCTAAATAGATTCAATTAATAAGAATTTTTTTCTGTTACAAAGTTATCACAGATTTTGTTCTCCCCACTAACCACAGTTACAAATGTTTCTATGGCTCCAGGACTGTGTTAAATTCTGCTAGTTTTGTAGTCTCCTCTTCATTTTTCTTCTTTTCTCATTTCCTCCCAAAAGCAAAGGATTTACAGTGACCATAATTATCATGATAAATCACTGGCTGTATGATTATCAAGGTAGTGTGACAGTTATTCTTTATGTTAAAGACTGTCCCACTGAGACATCTGAACAGCAAGTCTGCTTTAAAAGATGAAGCCAGGGAGGGTTATGTGTGGTCAGACACAGGTTCTTGTCAAGGTGATTCTTGTCAAGGTTATAGCCTCACTTTCATATTTTTATATCCTTGAAGTGAGTGTTTCGAAAATATTATCTGCAGGAACATGGTGATTGGTAACATGAAGACCTATCTGAGAAACAAAACACTGCTGCAAAGAATCTAAGCATCATGAATTTTATTCATTTTTGGCATAGAATTTATTGCTCATCCAGGGGTAACCTAATCTGTCATACAAAGTTGTCTTTTTGTTCATTTTAGAAAGTGCCCTGCTGTTATTGTGTGTGTGCCTTTGAAAAAAATTAACAGTTTAAAAGGAAGGGGTCTGATACTCTGTTCTCTTTCTCTGCCTTCTGTCCAAGTTCACTAGATTTGTCCTAAAAATTCCTCTCACAATTTTCCCAATTTCATCCTGCAGACTATATTAATGAGTGTCATATCTTAGCAACAATCATCATTTCATATTAAATTTAGAGTTAGGCTAATGTGGTGGAATGATCTCCATGCCAAAACCTCTTAATTTCTTTTCCAGTCCTTCACACAACTGCAGACTAGAACCAAATGCTCAAATATTCTTCTTATATAACTAAAGGGAGGTGAGCATTTCCCTGTCTCTTTATCTTCCATCCTTGTTCTCTAACTCCCTTTTTATTTATAGAACCAGCTGGAATTATACTTTACTGGTGTGCTAAGAGCACATCAGTGATTCTCCAGATGGCTCAAACCAACCCATGAGAGTACACTGCTTTTCACATTTGATCTTAGAATAGCCAATATGTTCCTAGCAAGAACTGACTAAGCAGTTGACCCACGTATTGCAATTAGTTTCCTTTTACCTGTTTTCTGATCATAAATACTCATATTCCTTGATATTATCTATCCCTGATGCATCTCTGTATATTTTCCTCTTTAAGCTTTTTCTTTATGTTTAATCTGTGGATCAGTAGGAGGGAAGCATTTAATTTAAAAAATTATTTGATATTTAAGCCAGCTTCTCCTCCTAGCATATGTTACAGCTTCTGAAATGCAGGTCTGAAAATTCATGTTGAGGAATGCAGATATTTATTCTACAAGCATTTCTGAGAAAGTAAAGATATGCCTATAAATAAATGAAGACAAAAGGAAGATGGGGAAGAGAAAGTTGTTATGTTTAAAATGTTCTTCTAAAACTTCTGATCAAATCTTTGCCAGATTGTATAGAACGAAGTTATATAATATCAGTTTGCTTACTGTAACCAATTTTGCATTTTATTCAGTTTTAATCATCAGAGAAATGCAAATTAAAACCATAATGCAATACCAACTTACCTGAGTGAGAGTGTCCATTATTAAAAAGTCAAAAAACAATAGATGTTGGCACAGATGTGCTGAATAGGAAATGCTTATACACTGTTGGCGGAAATCTAAATTAGCACAATTCCTATGGAAAACTGTTTGGAAATTTCTCTAGGAACTAAAAATAGATCTACCATTTAATTCAGCAATCCCACTACTGGCTATCTACTCAAAAGAAAAGAGGTTGTCATATCAAAAGGACACCCGAATGTTTATATTTATCACAGCACAATTCACAATTGCCAATATATAAAATCAACCTACGTGTTCATCAAAATATGAGTGAATAAAGAATATCTGGTGTATATAAACTATGGAGTACTACTCAGGCATAAAAATAGTGAAATCATGTATTTTTCAGCAAGTTGGATGGAATTGGAGACCATGAACATAAGTAAAATAACTCAAGAATGGAAAAACAAATACCGCCATATTCTCACGTAGAAGTAGAAGCTAAGCTATGGATATGTAAAAGCATACAGCATGGCATAATGGACATTGGAAACTCAGAATGGAGGAGGATAAGGGGGAAGTAAGGGATGAAAACTCACCTGTTGGGTACAATGTACATTATTTGGGTGATGGAAATACTCAAAGCCCAAACTTTACCATGATATAATTCATCCACAAAATGAAAAGCCATTTGTAACCCTAAAGCTATTGAAAAAAATAATTTAAGACATGGACACATAGACACTTGAAGACACTAAGCCTACTAAATTCAGGCATTACTATGAAATTCACAATAATGTCACTGACTAAATTCAAATATACTTGTTACTCTGTTTAAAAAAAATTAAAAAAATAAATAAATAAAATAATGAAAAGCAAGAGATCTAAAATGATTCTAAGAACTATAAATACACTAGCAATGAAAAATGTTCATTAGAAATGATAATGAATACACATTATATATAATATGTGTGTATATATGTGTATATATATGTATTTTATATATTATATATGTATATAATATATAAAATAAAAAGCCAAAGCAGCAATGTATGATAAATATATGATAAATGATTCTTATTCTGGTCTAAAACCAACTAGATGCAACAAAAAAATGTTTATAGTAAATGAAAATATTCTAAGTTTATTTCAATTATCAAAATGTTTGTATTGGGCCAGCTTGAGAGTAAAGATGTAGAACTATTATTAAAATATAGGCAGAATTTAAGAATGGTAGGCTGTTTATATTCATATAAAATGAACCATAAAATCTTTTCACTGCCTAGTCTCAATGTTCACAGTAATTCTACTACAGCATTTATTCACTCTTTTGTTCACCTAACATACCCACTGTATGTCTGTAGTATGCATATTTGTTGAGAGTGAGAGTATAGTAAGAAGCAAAAAATTAAAGAAATGTTAAGGAAATTTTAGCAACCTGCCATTCTTGGTGACTCCCTTGGTTTCCCTGCGGATCAGGAAGAGGGTCGCAGCTAATGTAGACAGGAGGCAGGATTCAGATGGCTTTCTTTGCTATACTCTGGAACATGGGTTTTGGAAGATGGATTTTGTTCTTTATCCATAGGTAAATGGGAAAACTGATCATTTTGAACAGATTAGAGTCACATATGATCAAACTTCCTCAGAAACTCACAATGGCAGCAATGTGAAGGATGTTGTGGGAGGGTGTAAAACTGTAGACCAACATGCATTAGAAGACCATCAGCAGAACAAGATGAGAGATGAGGAAGGCTGAATCAGGACTAGAGACGTGGAGTTTAAGAACTCAGTGATGTAATTTTCAGGACTTAGTGATGATTAGACAACAGGATTTTTTTTTAAAAAAAGGACACAAGTCTAGTGTGGCTCCTGGCTTTTTGGCATGAACAGTTTGGTGAATTTCTAAAATGAGAATTGCAGAAGGAAAAGTAGGTTTGTGGAAGATGGTGTCAGCTTAGGGCATGGGAAGCATCTGAGATGCATCTCAGTGGTAGACAGTTGAGACAGATAAGTCTTGAGTTCAGGAGAGGCCTGAGCTAGGTAAAAATATTTGTCAGATTTATGAGTCATCTGCATAGGTGACTATTGAAACCCAGAGAGTAATCAGCTTGCCTGGAGACAGCTTGTTAGGAGACGGCTTGTTAGGAAAAAAAATAATAGCAGACTCCTGGAAAATGTAAACACCTAAGCTATCATTAGAAGAGAAATTAGCAAAGGAGAATTTTAAATAGGAAGGGGGACTACCAGGAGAGAGTCATGATTCAGAAGGGATGGGAAATAAAAACAATTTCAAAATTAAATAAGATGAGGACTGAATGATAACGTTGTCTTTGGCCGTAATTATGCCATTGGTAAACTTTGCCAGAGCAAATTAATATGGTAAATTGCAGAGGCTATGACCAGTAAAATTTAATATGCACCAATCTTATCAATGATCATGTCATCAATTCTAGAAATTACATAGAAATAACTTATTCAACAGAATAAGTTTGTTTTAGAATGAGAAAGCATTTGCATATGCTACATAGAAAACTGATTCAGAAATTATATTTCTAAAAGAAAATTCCTTCCAGTCAAAAGAAACTTCTGATTAAAGTAATTATATTTTGGGAATCTGAGCCCCTACTTTTGGCCTTCGTGGAGCAATTGATACTGGACTAACCCTCCTGTTTTTTATATAGCTAGAAAGCTAGACAAAATTTGTAAAATGATGTTTTCAGACATTGGAAAATGGTCAGCACAAGGCAGTGATCTCTGAAGAAGAGAAACAAAGAAAGATGAGCCATGTGATGACCCAGGCCTTCTGACAGAAGCATAAGCAGAAGGAGGAACCTAGGAAAAGCATAAATATCTCATTCATTAGAGCTTGAAGAAGGTGAGGTGTTTGGAAGAGCAGAACAGAACATGGAGAGAAGGGCATACTCAGAGTAAGAGCTCCAGAAACCTTCACAGGGCTAACCTTGAGTCTTTGGTGGTATAAAGCCGTCCACGACGAGGGACACTTAAGACTGAAATGACTGCCAATGAACTATAAATTCAGCAATCAATGGAGCTTGCACAGAGCTGGACTGCATTAAAGCTCCAACCAGCTGAAAGGAAGAGAACTTGATGCACATTCTGAATATTCAGTAGAGATTAGAGAATAGCCATGACTTAGGAGAAGATCTAGCCTAACAAAACAATAAAGGATACTGTAGAACAACCCTAATTAAACTTAAACACTGAAAAGATCAAACTGATTCCCAAGCAAGTTGCTTTCTGACCAAAACAAACTTAAAAGAATACAATAAAACCCAGTCAGCAATAAAACATCAAAAATTCTCAGCATCCAGTAAAAATTTATTAGACATGCAGAGACGTAGGAAATCATGACCAATAATTACGAGAAAAATCAGTCAATAGAAATAAACCCAGGTAGGCCGGGTGCAGTGGCTTACACCTGTAATACCAGCACTTTAATAGGCTGAGGCAGGCAAATTACTTGAGGTCAGGAGCTTGAGACCAGTCTGGCCAACATGATGAAAATTCACCTCTACCAAAAATAGAAAAATTAGCTGCGTATGGTGGTAGGCACCTGTAATTCCAGCTACTTGGGAAGCTGAGGCAGGAGAATTGCTTGAACCTGGGAGGCAGAGGTTGCAGTAAGCCAAGACTGTGCCATTGCACTCCAACCTGGGCGACAGAGTGAGACTCCATCTCAAAAAAATTAAAAAGAAATTGACCTAGATATTATGAGCAGATGAATCAACAAGCAAGGTTTTTAAACAGCTATTATAAATATGTTCAAGGATTTAAAGAAAATCTTGAACAAAATAAGATGAAAATTAAACCTGCAAAAAAGAACCAAATTGAATATCTAGAGCTGAAAAATGCAATATTTGAAATTAAAAATTCACTGGATGAGATTAAAAGCAGATTAGATGCCTCAGAAAAAAGAGATCAGTGAACTTAAAGGCAGAAAATAGACTTTAAAGAGAAATACACTAATTTAGACCAATACGTTCATTACTTTAGTTGAAGTGAGAAAATTCCTTGAAAAACACAAATTGCCCAAAGCTGAAGAAAATAGAAAATCCAAATAGCCCTGTATCTATTAAAGAAATTTAACCTTAATTTCAAATCTTCCCCCTACACACATACTCAAAAATAGGTCTAGATAACTTCACAAAGTTGTATCAAATGTTTCAAGATAAAATAATTCCATTGTACATAATTTTTTCATAAAATAGAAACATGAGGACACTGCTCAATAATCACAAAATAATAAAAATTATTTCAACAAAGACTCACAAGAGTTGTAAGAGGAAAGACATTTTTTTCTGAATATTACGGTCGAGAATAAAGCTATGAAGAATCTGAGAGTTAACTTATAGGTAAAGGGTTTCACTAGGCAGATATATGGAGGAATGAGATGGAATGATATAAAGTAAAAAAGTGAATGTGCATGGAGAATTGGGTACAATTAGGCCAGCTCTTCAGATTCATTTCAGAGACTTTTAGGAATAGGTTTAGGCTTCAAAAATAGATAATGTCATAACCATACAACACCTTGCATTCCAAGGAAGGGAGTTTGGATTTTTATTCCAGAAGCAGTTAAGAGAGTCAAGGAAAATTTTTGAGCATGGGAGTGGCACAGTCAAATAGAAATTGTGGAATCTTGGCTGGGCAGGGTGGCTCACACCTCTAATCCCAGTGCTTTGGGAGGCCAAGGTGGGTGGATCACAAGGTCAGGAGATTGAGACCATCTGGCCTACATGGTGAAACCCCGTCTCTACTAAAAATACAAAAATTTGCTGGGCGTGGCAGCCCATGCCTGTAATCCCAGCTACTCCAGAGGCTGAGGCAGGAGAATTGCTTGAACCCAGGAGGCAGAAGTTGCAGTGAACCAAGATCATGCCTCTGCACTTCAGCCTGGGCAGAATCTTGATCTGATAAAAGCTATTTGGCTTATAGAGAAGAAAGTTTAGGACAAACAAGACAGGAAAATCCTGCAGTAGCCTGCTGTTCTTTGATAATGGAAAGGAAAATGCAGCACTCAGAGAAAGTCTCAGCATAGATTCAAAGGATATCAGCCCCAAACCTAATCACATTCACATTCTTTGAGTATCAAGATTTAAAAATGAATCGGCTAGTGTAGGATGTCATTTCTAAGCCCCAAATTAACCTCACATGGGGCGAAATTTTAGCAGTAATACCTTACCTGTGAGAAAATAAATATTACTTCAATTTATGCTGTGTTCTTGATCTGTTAAAGCAAACTAAATATGGCCTGAGAAAGACTCTGTATTTCTATAGTTGAGTCCTTGTGGATGAACTGTAACCTAACTTAATAGACAAAATTAAAAACCTAACTTAGTAGTATGCACCTGTAACAATAGCTGAGTGTTGGCCAATCCCAGCAGCCATACTTCAACCACTCATAGACTGTGGAATGTTTAAACTGTGTCCAAATAAGACAAACGTGAGCTGTAACCAATGCCACTGTTTCTGTACCTCATTTCTGATTCCTGTATGTCACTTTACCTTTTTTGTCTATAAATTTGTTCTGACCATGAGACACCCCTGGAGTGTCTGTGAATCTGCTGTGATTCTGGGGGCTGCCCAATTAGTGAATCATTCATTGCTCAATTAAATTTAAATTTGTCTTGCATCAGATGGTGTCAGCAGTGAGATCCAAAGTGGAGCTTCTAGCAACCCCCAGGAGTGCTGAATGAACATGCAAGATACCTGCAGGATCCACTTGTGTCCATTGATCTCTCAGAGTGGTTGGGGACTATGAGTGAGCTCCCTTTCAATTTTGGAGCTCAAGACTGGTGTTTTGAGCTCTCCAAATTTCTTTGAGCAAATTTCTGATCCAAACTGAGTTTGAAGTCATGACAGAAACTGGACTTGGTCCAGGACCAGATTTGATCTGGGAATTAACTGGCTTGGATCCGGTTAGAGAGGCCTCTTACATCTGATTGGGTTAGAAAGGAACTGGTAGTAAGCAGTAATATTACAGGAGTTATAAAATTTGGCTTTTGAAAAGTCACAGGGATTTTTGTGTTCTACCCCTTAATCATTGGCTAAGTTAATCAAGAGAACCTGAGAGTAAAGTCAATATTTTAGGTTAAGATGGTATCCTTAATTTCTGAAAAACTGAGTTCTTTCTGGCTTATACATTAAGCCAGAGGCAGTAAAGTCTTACAGAAACAGCAATATCTTACTAAAGATAACTTACAGTGGAACATTCCAAATGAACAACAACACACTGAAGTACATTTAAAAATGAGGGTTCTCAGTAAAGTACCTTTTGGCTAAGAACGGGTTTGGCTCTATGGGATGTCAACTCTATTCTCTTTGGAATAATCTGCCTTTCACTTTTTGCTGATACCTGTGAGTGACAGGATTAGGCATGTACAGGATTGTGGGACATGGGGAGCATTTTCCTCCCTCCCAAAGAAAGGAAACTTGAGAAACTTGAGAGTTGATGGGGCTGCTGGATAAGATCCCTTTGCTACTAACAAACAGCCTCCTGAACTTTTCAGTGTTGTTGAAATGAATGGGTCTTGCTCTGGCCTCCCTGAGCTCTTCACCTTCTGCACCCTGCCACAGGCAATACTTTTTCTTCTTTTTCTTCCCTGTGTTTTCTGTTACTCAGGTAACCATCTTGCCCAGAGACTACAAGTTGAAACTGTTAGTTGGATGTTGGATTAAAGATGACGGGGCCCATCTGAGGGCAAATTTAAGCCTTGCCAGTATGATATTGTGTACTAAGCAGAGTGGCTAATGTTTATGTTTTATCACACATATTTTGCTCTGGCTAGAATGAAAAAAGATAATTTTCCTTTTTGATGTGACTTGGCCCCCAGCACAATGGTGTGGCAATCTGTGTCACTAGGGCTACTCAGGGAAAGGGAATCCAGGAGCCTGGCATGCTGGCAAAAGGGTAAGAATTTCTTACCAATCAGATTCCTAGCTTCTCTCTCTCTCTGTGCAAATGGTCGAATGAATGGTAAAAATCAGTGTTTATCTCCATCTTGTTTTATGTCCTTGAGAGCTTGACCCTGTAACCATATGGCAGTACTTTCTCTTGGTCTCTGCCTTCCAAGGAATAGGAATTTTAGGGTTTATGTCATATAGTTAGCTCTAAAAATTATCTTGAGTAGTTAAAAGTCTTTGCAAGCTCAAAATTAACTACTCTGGACTCCTAGGAAAGGTAATTGATGCTGTCCTGTGCTGTTGCTCAATAGCTAAGGTTTTGACCCTTCACACTGGTGGTTCAGGTTTGATTCCCTGCTTAGCACGTAAGTCCTTTCTGGTTTAATATCTGTATAAACTTGTCTATTCTCTTCTTCTCCATGGATTGTCTTAAATTTTTCTTTCTCTTAGTATCTGGGAGGTTATCTTTGGTAAAGTTCAAAATCCAGAAATGTTAGCCATTTAACCTGGCTAAAACTAAGAAGAAATTTTAAAAGGATTCTATTGAAGATTGACATAGTTAAAATCAGTTTAATTAAAAGAGCTTGGATATTCAAGCTCTAACAGCCTGGACTCCTTGGGAAAAAAGAGAGGCACTAGAAATCCCTTTTCTGGCCCCATTCTTCCAAGGACTCCACCAAAAAGTCAGTAACCAATTAAGAAACTTAAAAACTGGCAAATGAAAAATCTTACAAATACTGTGGTAATCTATCTATGTAATTATATATGTGTTGTATGTAATGTTTATATAAAATAGCTCTAATTAACTGGCTTTAACAAAGCACTTAAATATTTTGAAAGCAAAATAAGAACTAAGGCTTTTTAGTTTATGTAACTTTAGCAATCTTTAGGGGAAAAAAAAAGCTTTAAAGATTATTGATAAAATAAAGACACTTTTTCTAAATTATGCAGGTCAAATGTTAGGTTTGCTAAATGCTTTAAGGTCATAAACTGCTTCGACTTTTGAAAATAGTTCAATTTATTTTGGAGACATTAAATTCTTAATAAGGTCTGGGGATATACTGGGTTAGCCATGCCCCCTAGCTATGAAAAGAAGGTTATAAAGAAAAGGGATTTTATATAAGAAAGGATGTTGTACGGTAAATTCTTGTCCTAAAGTAAAATGACTAGGTTGTTTAAAAAGGGGGATGTTTAAGACAAGTCAGAAAGTCTAAACATGTTGCACTTGGTCAGTGTAAGTTGTGAAAGAATTTATAAAGAGGAATTTATGCCAGAAATGTTATATAATTTAAAAGTGATTAGGCCTCCTAAATGCTTCATAAAATGCCACTGTGACTCTTAACTATACAGCTTGCTTGCTTTACAACTAGGTAAGGCTGGGACATGTGGAGTTAGATGCTAGAAAGGGTCAGATGTTATCTGCATTTCTGTCTGGACCTAGGCTCCACACCTAGTATGAAATTAAAATCCCTTACTTACCAAGGTTTTCACCAAATGTAAAAGTCGCTAAGAGTTAACACTGTAATATGTCATTGAGACTACTGAAAAAATAGGCTTACATGCAAGGTTTGCAAGGAGAATTAAATGTGTTTTTTTTGTAAGAGACTATAAGAAGATATGAGAATGTAAATTTTTGCCTAGCTTAGAGATTTAAAGGATTGTTCTAAATTAAATGAAACTAAGAGTTTGAACAAGTTGTGGAAGGTTTGTAAAAATTAATTGTAAGAGATTCTATGCGTGAATATATTGGCTAAATAAAATGGCATTATTCAGTGCTTTCCACAAGTTGGACATTGGAATAAAAATACAACAGAATTTTCTTAGAATGTTGTTCTGCTCTGAGAAAAAAAAATTGTAAAGAGTTATAAAAGGTTTATAAAAATCTTACCCTATGGTCAAACTCATTAAAACTGAATAGATTTATAGAATGTTATTTAAAACTAGCTTTAACAGTAAAAATATACTAATGTAAACATACAATTTGGTTTTCTCTTTTAAAAAGTATTTTTATGTAATATTAAAAGATAAAGATAATGAAAGACTTTTGTTTACCTTTTCAGTAAACTACAAAAGAAAAGGGGGAGGAAAGGAAAGGAGACAGAGTCAGCTGGCCTCATGGTATCTTCATTGGGTCTTGCTTGGAAAGTTGAGTTGCCTCTCTATCAGAATAATGCTTTTTACTTTTAAAAATTCTTGAGTTATCATTTTGGATAAATGAATAACTTATGGTAACCTAAGATTCTATTTTGTAATATCCAATGTTTTAAACCTTTGGTATTTAACAGACCTTTCAAAATCAAGCTGTAAATTATCATACTAAACCAGCAAATACTAAAATTGTTTAAATATACAATTGGAATGAACTCCATGGTCTAAGTCAAATTACTTATAATTGCCAATTAGTTATCAGTGCTATGCACATAAATTGGAGAAACAACTCTTATTCAAGTGGACATAAGTCCAATGCTAAGCATGAATTCATAAAGAACCAGGATGCCCATCTTGTCCTTTCTGGGTCCTTAAGCTTTTGTTATTAAAGGTTGTGTATTCTTTAACTCACCATGAAAAAAGAAAGATAAAATAATACAAATTGAATATATTGATGTGGTGACTTAAAAATTTTGGAAACAGTTTAAAACCAGTGCTTGGTTTCATATTCCTGGAAAGACAATCAAAGCTTCAGGTAAATTTGCCTATCTGATGGTCCATTTAAACATTTATCAAAGGATTTCACTCAATTGTCATTTTCAATGCATTTTTTTTTTCAGACAGAGTCTTGCTCTGTTTCTTAGGCAGGAGTGTAGTGGTACGGTATCAGCTCATCAGGTTCAAGCAATTCTCCTGCCTCAGCCTCCAGAGTAGCTGGGATTATAGGGATGTGTCACCTCCAGCTAATTTTTTGTATTTTTAGTAGAGATGAGGTTTCACCATGTTGGCCAGGCTGGTCTTGAGCTCCTGACCATAAGTTATCCACCCACCTTGGCTTCCCGAAGTTCTAGGATTCTGGTTTTATAAAAGCTTTTCCATCCAAGAGGGATGATGTTATAACAGTAGATTATTATGCCACAGTGTATTTTTACTAGGTAAAGAAAGCTTTTCATGTCCAATGAGGATAATCCTTTCACAATATAGAATCCAAAGACTGGATCTTCTGAGAATGTCAGAGAAAGACTGTCTTTGCTATCCACACTACAGCAAAATTTGAAGCCTTGAATCTTGAGTTCATAATCTCATAACTAAGAAGGATGCCGCCACACTCCTGGAGCTGTGTACTCATTGGAACTCTTAAGGTAAAACTAACCAGGAAAGTTTCTCCCCAGAAGAAGATGACATCCTTGATGTGAACAGCTTTACCCAAGATCACAGATCAAGGCTTCTACTATCATGAGATTCTTATCTTTGAATATTTTTCCTTGTTTATGCCTCTATGAGTAACAGAAATGAAAAGGGGATCTATTATGTGCACTTATAAGGTGTACTTTTATTTGTGAAGGATTTTGCAGCCAGCCGTATACATGAATAACCTTATACTTTAATAGATAAAAGATGAAGGCCCCATGTAGGTGAAAAATTTTAGTGATACCTATGTTGACTCATACTCAGTCAAAACTCCTTTTAACCACATCATAGATTAAAGAGAACATTGCCAGGAGGCCTTCACTCTTCTAGAAGGACATTATTTGTTAGGTCCTTTTCCTATGTTTTAGAATAAAAGAGGCAATAATTAGAAATGTCTCCTTCATAATAGGCTCTACAGCAAATTCTACTTTAAAGGCTATTGTTACACATCAGACTTGAAATTCTCTTGTGAAAGTTTTGCTAAATAACAGAATTGGCTAAACATAAAATTACTGGTGCAGCTGGTGTCACTTGTGGCCTATGGAGATATACATCAAATGTAAATTATAAAAATTCAGTCGTAGGGGATTAATGAAAAGACACTTAGTCAAGTGAGTAGACTCTTCATCTAGCTCATTTTTTAATCTATTTAATTTTAGGTGGTTTTGTTGATGGGGACCCTGGGTATGGAGCACATTCCAAACTCTTGGTATTATCCTCCCAATAGTCTCCCTGATGTGCTGTATTTTCTCAAAGGTTTTAAATGTTTGCTTGCAGCAATCTCTAGAATGTCAAATGGTCTCTCTTCAACTAGAATGACAAAAGCTGAAAGAAATGTGTGACCATGAGGATACTGTAACCTATGAATGATATACTGAGACCAGAAACTCACGATGATTGTAACTGAGAGTGGCGCTAAGGTCCTAAGTTTTGGTCATACTCTCGCCTAAGTGAGAATCTGGACAAAAAGAGGGAATTTTTTAAAACAAAATTATGGGAGGCCGTTATTTTGGACTGAGCTCATGCACTAGGCCTCAACAAACCAAACTAAAATATAATCACTCGTGCTAAATGTGACACAGTCAAGCTCAGCCTTTAAGAAAACACACAGATGCTAGAACAGATCAGGTTTTGTTTTTCTTCTGCAAACAGGATGTTCCAACCTAAGAAGGTACCCTCTACTTAGTCCTTATGCCTTCTTGTAAAACTCACTGTGCTACTGTTTCCCAGTAGGTTTCAAAACCATATAAGTACGTTTATGATAGTTATAGTAACACCAATGATTAAGGTTTTGGTCAATCTCTCGAAATTGAGCAAATGACCAAAAGGGGAAAATTGTCACAGCAAAATAAATATGGCCTGAGAAGGACTCTGTACTTCTATATTTGAGTCCTTGTAGATTATCTGTAACCTAGTTTAATAGATAAAATTAAAAACCTAACTTAGTAGCATGTGCCTGTAACAATAGCTGAGTGTTGGCCAATCACAGCAGCCATACTTCAACCACGCATATACTGTGTAATGTTCAAACTGCATTCAATTAAGGCAAAGGCCGAGCTATAACCATCTCACTGCTTCTGTACCTCATTTCTGATTCCTGTATGTCACTTTACCTTTTTTGCCTCTAGATTTGTTCTGACCATGAGGCACCCTTGGAGTGTCTGTGAATCTGCTGTGATTCTGGGGCCATCCAATTCGTGAATCATTCATTAATCAATTAAACTCTTTTAAATTTAATTATGCTGAAGTTTTTCTTTTATCAGGTCTAAAATAACACTTAAATTTAGTTCCAAATGTCTGCACATGAAATCTATTTTAGATAAGACCCATGAAGCTCTCTGCCACAATTTTTAAGCACAACATTAAGCTCAAGTAAATTTATAATGAGAAGCAATTATCTATATACACTGTACATATATTAGATTTTCTATTGATTTTAGGAAGATGAACTTATCTACTGAATCTGAAAATGATCAATGCTGATTAAATCAGATATATTTTATGTCATTCATAGTTTTATTCTTTTGCTTTCAAAATGAAACTTGACGAAAGCATTTTTTTCGCTCCTCAATTTGCACTCAAAATGAAACTTGACTATTGCATTTTTTTCTCTCCTCAATTAACCAAGGTCTATGTGCACATATCTCTGAGGTAGCATCTAATCCTCTACATTTCTCTAGTGAACACTGTCAGGGGACTAAGGCAGACATGAATGTGATATGCTGTGATTTCACAGCAGTAAACAAACCACAGCAGTGAAATTAACATTGTGAATTTGTTAACAGGACAACTGATATAAGATAATCTTTATGATAACCACTATAAAGAAAGACTCACTGTTTCCATGCTAGTCTACTCCAAGCAAAAAATCAAAACAAATAAAAAACCCTTAAAATATGAATAGTTAGGTTCGCAGGAAAATTATGAATAAGTGCTGTTCTTTTGTGTGAATATAGAAAATATTTACTCACCCATTCATTCATTTGTTCAACTAGCATGTGCTGAATTTTGCTCTCCATTGGGCACTGTATTGGTTTGAAGTGAGAGAACCAGAGCCCTCCACCACAAAGGAAACAAGGACCAGCACTCATGTAACTCCAGGAAATTACTGAGGCAATATTGTAAGCAAAAGCTCCTCATAAAACACTTCTCAGGCTTGAAAATAATTTTCAAAAGTCATGGAAATGAAAGAATGCATCGAATTCCTCACATTTCTCAGTCTTATAGTTTCATAAGACTATGAAATTATAAAATATTATTTTTATTATATAATAGTTTTAAGGTTTTAAAATATTGTCCTAGCAATATTTAATGCAAAAATATTCTCCTTAAGAAGTCATTTGCACACCATAAGCACTTACTGTCTGACAGACAGTGAAGAGGTGTTCCTTCACTGAAAAACCTCACAGTCTAATGATACGACTCCTATTTGCACGCATCTTACAATTTACCAAGGGATTGTTTTTTAACCCATTTGATTCTAACAACATTGTGTGAATTAGGGAGGCAGATAATGTGCTATTTTTCTAGAGATAAGCTCTAATGCGAAGACCTTATGTTTGTACTGCTGGTGAGTGGTGGAATGAAGACATGCACATGAAACATCTAACTCATAATTCAGTGAGCTTTCAAACACAACACACAAACACACAATGTGTGTATGCATGTATATGTATATATCATAGGAAATGAGATTCATGTAAATGTATTCCCTTTCAAGTTCTCTGTCTCACATGGTCATGAAATTGTGGGTTTACAGCACATGTGAAAACATTGGTTCACATTTTCTTAAGCAAAATCTCTCACTATATCAGATTATGACTTCATCATCAGGTGGCTGATGAACAGGAAAAGAATAGGCTTTATAATTATACAAGGTTGATTGCATGGCAGGTCCTGTCTTATCACATTACATGTATTAAATCAATTAATCATCAGGATAATCCTGCAAAGTAATCTTCTGTTATTATCTGCTCAGTTATTATCCTCATAATAATGGATATCCTCATTATCCATTATCCTCATATCCATTATGATGAGGAAACTTCCTTTATATAAGAAACGCAAAAGTTAAATAACTTGCCCAAGTTGATACAACTAGAAAGTGATGGGGATTTATTAGGTTGTTGTAAAAGTAATAGTGAGTTTTGCCATTACCCTCAATGGCAAGAACCACAATTATTTTTGCACCAATGTAATATAGTGAGGCAATTTGGCTCCAGAGCTAGCCCTATGTCATGATATTTAAGAGAGAAAGGATATTTTTCTGCCCCAAAAGACACACATTAGCCAGGTGCAATGTCTGATAAGCATTTCAATAGTCACATTTTAAGGCAAATATCAGCATATATCAATATTACATACAACATACATTTCAAGCCATTGCCTGATAACATTTTAGTATGAATTGTCTCACTGGATTAACTAGTTACTAGTTACATAGCTTGGCTGTTAGGACTGGGTCACAGGATAGAAATATTTTGAAGGGAGTGAATGTAGAATGATCTAGAAAACCTTCTAGAAGGTTAGGGCTGCGTGTGGGCTGGTATAAAGATGCCCTTGGAAGCAAAAGGGGTGCTATGAGGACACCGACTGCTTAATCTGGGGAGAAGGAGGGAATCACAAGCCCAGGGAAAAAAGTCAATGGTCAACGGACATCCCACAGAGTTCTCGCTCTGGGGATGTAGGTGGACATGTCACCTTATTATACTATAATAAAGCATGCATCCTCATAAAGATGTGTGCACAGTTCAGAAAAGGTCTGGAAAAAAACCCTGATCAACTTCACCAGGATAAGGAGAAATGTCAGAGAAGAGACATATCTGAGGAGGTAGCTCCTAAGGAATGAACAAAAGATGGCCAGGCAGAAAAGGGGTTACAGTAGACGGCTATTGCGGTGTTTTGATTTCTGGAGCATTCAAATGACAAAATGATTGAAGTATTTTAAATAAGAAGCAAAACATTTTATTTTATTATTAAAGATAATATATTTCAAGATGAGGCAATATAATGGAATAGTCAAAATAACCTATAACAGATTCTTTACTGTGACACATTTGAATAGATAACAAACCAACCGGAAGGCACTAAATGTCATGAGAAATGGGGAAGAAGGGCCTCGCTACAGGAAGTGGCGGGAGACGCAGCATTTAATGAGCCCCGCCTATGTGGTAGTGTTTTGCTTATATCTTTTCACTGAATTTTCAAAACAAATCTACCTAATGTTATGCCCACTTACAACTGAGAAGGCAGAAGTCTAGAGAAGTACCCGCCGCAAGTGGAAGACCTAGAATCTCAATTCAGACAGGTATGATTCTCAAGTTCATGCTCTTTCTAGAGAATCATTTGCTCCATTCACCCTGTCTTTGTCACTCTAACCACCTTAGGAAATACAGAGAGGAGAGTTCCACTGAGGATCTAAAAAAGGCTCCTTCGGCAATGCCCCAGCAAACCCTTGTTTAGGGCTAGCTAGTGGAAACTTAGAGGAGGTAGAATCAGGAGAATTAGCAAAGCTTTCTTCCTTCTCCTGCATGCTCTTTGCCTCTGGACAAGGTGTTCCTTTTGTTGCCATTTGTCTTCAGTTCTGGAGATCTAACTGGACTCAGGAAGATCAGAGAAGACAAAGGAAAGAGGGATGCTTAAGACTTGGCTATACATAATAAGGCTTTAAAGGAAAGGAGATAGGATCTTGAGGTTCCTACATTGCCCAGTGGAGTACTCCAGGACAGGAGAGCAGAAAAGGTTTAAAGCAAAAGCCCCAGGTAGGAAAAAGAGTCCAAATGGATTCATATTAGCACCTAAGCACAAATGTAGTTGGCTGGATAAGATACAAGCCTTAGAGAGGTGAAGTTTCCCTAATATACATGACCAAAGGAGAGAGAGCTGCAGCAACAAAGTTACAGGCAGCCACTCTTCCCCGTTCTTTCTAGCATAATAAAAGGAAATAGAATGGTATAGAATGTTCTTGGAAAGGTCCTACTCAGCTGTAACATCAGAGGGTAGGAGACAGGGTATGCGTAGGAACCATACCGAGTAGAGATCCAGGAAGTTGATGAATGCCAAGGAAGTTCTCAAGAAGAATGACAATCCCCAAGTCAAGGGTGAATTGTTGTTACCTCTTATATAGGATCTTCTTACTTTCATTTATCAGTTGAACTCTCTTCCCTTTTCTCATACCAGGATCGTGACACTGCTCTGAAATCATCAACACCTTCCTTTTGTTTAGGAAATGATCCACACTTCTCAGGCAGACATTCAGGATGCTCTATAATGTGGCCCAACTTTCCCTTCTAACCTAGTCTTCTATTCCTACTGTGTGAATAGAATTCCTCCACCGTGTTAAACTGATATATGCCCCATTCCTAAATAAATGCTGTTCTTTCCCACTTTCATGCCTTTTTTCCCTGTATTACCTCTGCCCCAGTGCCCCTCTCCTTTATTTCCTACTCTTTTGCCCACTCTGAATCTTACATACAGTATGTAGTGCACAAAATTGTTCCCACAGTGCCTACATCCAGGTTATATCTCTCTTACCTCCTTTACATTTTTTAAACTTTAGAAGGCCAATGAAATACCTATTTAAATCAATCCAGGGCATAATTCCTTATACGCTACAAACAGTCAACATATAACTGATAGATGAAGTTACTAAAAGGAATAATGACTATATTGACTAAGGAGACCTGGGAGGATCATTTGATAATATTTAGTCCAATGCCTTCATTTTAGAGATGAGGAAATTAAATCCCAAGGAAGCTGATAATCTTGATCTGCATAATAACTAGTAGAGCCAGAGCAAGGACTAAGAGGAACAGCTAACATAATCTGACTACCTACCATGTACCAGGGGCAGTATAAGCCTACTAATTTCAACTTAATCTATCCTTTCAACAATTCTATGAGGTAGTTCACTGGAAAGAAAAAAAAAGTCACACAGAAAAATTTAGTAATTCACACCACATCATATTGCTTGTAAATAGCTCAAACCAGTGGCAAAGTACCCCTGTTGAATGATGACTCTATTTTATTAAGGCTTCTTGTAATCTAGCCATCATTTAACTATGCCATTATGTCTCCAGTTTGTCAGCTCAGTAGTTTATTTCATGTGCACAAAGAAGGGGACATAAAAATATGGGCTCACCACAGGTTCTTGCTATAAAATGAAAAGCTTAGAAAAAAAATCACACACAGGTAGGCATTCACTGACAGCACTAATAAAGCTAATAAATCAAATGAGATTAGTTCAAGCCAGTAAGTGATTCCCATTAAGAAATGAAGTATAGACCCTACTTAAATCTGCTACTCAAAGCAAATAATAAACAGACCCATCTTTTGCCAAAACACAACCTTGGTTATTCTGACTCCACAATCGCTTCCATTTTTATTGTCATATATTTGAAAGAAAAAAAATATATACCATATTGGTATATATTTTGGTATATACCAATATATTGGTATATATATTTGGTATATGAATTGGTAGCATTCATAGAGGTTTTGGAGTTTATGTTGTTGTAGATGATGATGGTATGATGGTAACAATATCTCAATTCCAAGTTTTCTCCATGTATGAGTAAGCTTATTTTCTAGAGTTTCAGAAACTAAAGCCTATCTCACACAGATGAATTTTGAATTGTTTTATGTTTAGCTTTCCCTGCTAATTAAATTCCAGTTATAAATTATAATGGTGTTCCCTTTTCTTATTCATTTTATTTCTGTATAAGCTACCTCTAGATTAGAATTTTGAGATTTTCTCAAGGAAATGTAGATCTTTACTTTCCTGTTAATTATAAGAGGAACTGAAAAAGCAAGTGAACTGTATTTTGATTTGCTCCAAAGTTGCATATTTGTAGTTAAAATCCACAGTTTTGAAGGTTACCCCACTGGGAGCACCCTCTTTACAACATCTTTGGATGGTGGACCCTGCTTTCCCAGCTCAGCCCAACAGATCCTCCCAAAATTCAAGTGTGTCCCTGCTGCTGTGCTACTCATAGCCCTTCTGGTTTCTTGATGTCAACCCAACTTGGCTTATCCCTTCATGCCTTGGGCCCTTCCCACCCTCCAGCTTCCTCTCTCACCCCACAGGTTCCAGCAATCTATTTACCACCATGTTGAAATTCTTGTCATTAAAAATCTAGAGAACAAACCTAACACTTCTTCCTCATGACTAGGTCTCAAATATTTAAGTATAGCTATTGTGTACAATCTAAGTTTTCTACTATACAGTTTATCTCTTAATTGTTCCAATTCTGGTCATTCATCAATAATTATGCTGCACTCTGCCCATGTCCCTGGTAAAACCTGATAAAACTGAATATAAGATTCCAATATGGCCTGCTCTGTTCAGAGAATAATGGGCTTTTACTTTCTTTGTTCTGGGCACTAAACTTCCATTTATGGAAAAGAAGATTTTTAGAAGCCTTTACATTATTCACATCCACTATGTTGTGCTGACAAACTGAAACCTTAAATTAATTTTCATTAAAGTTTCCAAAATCTGTATTTGCATTTAATGTTTTAAACATATATATGGTTATTTATATTCATTTCTGTTGAACTGCAGTTTGTTAATATTTTATTCACCATTTCGCCCTGTTGAAAATATTCACTTTCAGAATTCTATGTTTGTTATCATTCAGAAATTGGATAAATCAGCCATCATTGTTTTCATTCAAGTTATTGATAAATTTGAAAAGATCAGGGCCACATATTTCAGTTGACAGCTGCTACCATATTATTATCATCAAAATCATATTTCTCCATTTCACTCTTGATGAGATTTAGAGTCTCAAGAATATCTAAATAATATTACATGTTCTCCATAAATCCATGTTAGCTATATGTGATTTTAAAAATCCTCATATTTCTTTGTGGAAGTATATTAAGCATTGAACTCACATTTATAATCTCAGAATTGACCTTTTCTGCTTAGAAGACAGAAAAAATATCTTATAAACCTCCTCAACTTTCCATATTTTTAAGATAATTTATAGCAATTCTACAACTGTATCAGCAACTTCTTCATTATAAGAGAAATATGCTATAATCATCTCCTCACCTATACTGCTATTTGACTTTTTCCTTAACCATAGTGACCCTACTTTTCCTAATGTGAAAATCATTTCTTTTGCTAGAGATGGCAGAAATAAAAAATGAGTTAGATTTCTAAAATGTTAAGTTGGTTTTCATGTAATTTAACCCATACTTTTCAAGATCACACTAAATGAGAGCTGAAGAATGCTCAAAGTTATTGTTTTAAGAAAAAAACTGGCCAGACATGATGGCTGAAGCCTGTAATCCTAGCACTTTGGGAGGCTGAGGCAGGCAGATCACCTGAGGTCAGGAGTTTGAGACAAGTCTGACCAACATGGTGAAATCCTGCCTCTACTAAAATTGCAAAAATTAGCCAGGTATGGTGGTAGATGCCTGTAATCCTAGCTACTTGGGAGGCTAAGGCAGGACAATCACTTGAACCCAGGAGGCAGAAGTTGCGGTGAGCCAAGATCACACCATTGCACTCCAGACTGGGCAACAAGAGTGAGACTCGTTTCCTAAACAAAAAAAAAGAAAAAGAAAAAAGTATTTTTCTGACTCAGTCACTATCAATAAAATTTCATAAAGCTATAACCTATCTTCCATCCACTCCAGCTTTTCCCAGACTCATTAAGGAAGCCCTGATGGGCCTTACACTTGTGCTTCTGAATGTATGGGTGAAGGAGTTCCTTCATTTCCTGGTGGGCAGTACTGCTCCTTTGTGGTGGCCAGGAGCACTACTGTTGAAGCTTTAGTATCTTGCTTGTTATTCTGCTGCTCCCATCTGTGGTGCCACAGTCCCAGATTGGAAACCCAAAACCTCCATTCCCCTGTTCTGGGCACACCACCCAGGGTTCCACGTCAACCCAGCTCCTGCCCACTCTGATGTCATCTGCTGCCTCCCTGCCTGCGTCTCCTCTACACAGAACAGCCATGTTGCTGAAGCAGAGGAAACCCTTTCACCCATGACTAGCTGTGTGGGAGTGTTACTTTCTCCTCTTTTCCAAGTTCTAATACAAATTTCTGTGGTAGAGGGTTTTGATAATCTGAGTAATACACCCAGGCATATCCCAGACTCCCCATGCCTTGACAGAGACCCATTGTTTTCAGCATACTCCTGGATCTAGTCTCTTTGCTACATTAGGATAAGTTCTTTCCTACAGGAAACTCCTGTTTCTCATAAGAGAAGCATTTCCCCTAAAGCCAAATAGCACCTCTTTGCCTTTTCTTAGATATATTTGACCCTAGAATGCTACAACACAATTAGAATATTGTATAATATTTCAGATTTGTGATAACTTAATACTTTCACAAGAATACACACACACACACACAGAGCTGAGTCTTATTTACAGTAGTTATGTTCTAGAAAGTTACCTTAATCACTGAATTAGCAAATACTGAATTATTGCTCCTAGGGGAAATACAGAGTTAGTTTCATGTGAGCCTCTAGTGACATTTTTATCAAGGGATCAATACATAACCTTGTTTTATGTGCATTCCTGTAAAGACACCTTATATAATACATATTACTGATTCATTAACATTGATCTAATAGTCAACAGCATAGTAACTCAAGCCTAAACTCATCTATTTCCTCTGGGAGATACACCACAATTTTCTTGCACTGAGTAATGCTAGACAGCACTTCAGCACTATGCTTGGGGGCCATTTTAACAGCAAAATCGCCAACATAAAATACAAACATGCTAAAAGGAGGCAGTGAACATGCCATTAAGAGAACCCTTATTTACGTGAACGTGCCATTAAGAGAACTGTGAGAAATGAAGCAAGAAGGCAGAGGGCGGAGAGTCACCTTGTTCCACATAGGCTGGGAACACGCACGCATTGTGTGACTCAGATTTTTCATCACCCTGCATATACCCAAAAATGACCACAAGAGTACCAGAGTATTGATTTAGAGGTTACAAAATTCAGTGAGTAAGCAATTTTGTGAATCCTGAAATAATGAGGCTCCAATATATACGTACTGGCTATATGTATAACCTCCTTTTTTGAAGGTTTCAGTGTGTTGTGCCTGGGAGAAATGGCTTTCCTACTGGCTGCTTCATCCCCTCCCTTCCTTATCTCTTGCCTTTGAAACTCTCTAACTGGCTTCCACTTGGTAAACAGTAACCCTCAGAACCACTGGGGAGGGGCCCTCTCCTCTGTACTGTTTCCTTCCTTTCATCTTTCACATAGCAACTTTCTCTCCAGTTCTGGAACTATTCTTTTATTCCCAGTCTAAGTTTTTATCTATTTTAGTTTTTTTTTTTAAGAATATTTTTATCTTCCTTGTTGGTATTTTAATGAATGTTACATAGACAATATAAAAATAAAAGAATGTTCAGTGAATTTTACATTTCCCCCCTCACCACTGTCTCTAGACACCTGGTGCCTTTTCTCCTTGGCAGGGGCAACCACTTCCACATGTATCTTTCCAGAGATATTCTATTCATATCCAAGCGTAATTGTTTTGTGTCAATAGTAGCCCTCTGTATAAATATAAATGCACGCTTCATGCTTTTTTCATTTACTGATGAATCTTGGGGACAGTTCACACCAGCATACATAATCTGCCAACCATTATGCAACCATCATCCTAGTATTATATTGTGTGGGTAATTAATATGTTGCACATAATTTACGGGATGTCTTTGAAACTTTGATGTTTATGCCATGAGAATAATCATCTCCTGCCCCCATGTAAGACTGGAACAGAACACATGACTTGATTTACATGCCTATGATCACTTAAGTCTCAATACTGAAATTAGAATGTCCAGTCCAAGTATTATTCAAATGCTTGGATCTCCATTCAGAGGTTAGGCTCTCATGCCAAGGCATGATTTTGGTGGCTGCCTGCCTGCATTGAAGCAGAGGCTATAGTGGGAGTCTCTAGCTGCTCCTTTCCCACTGGTGCAGGGATACTCTTCCTCACTATCTGATACTTACAGAAGAATTAAAGCAGATTCTTTCTTTTGATGGTTGCTTCCCTGAGTTTCCCAGAGAACCATTGGCAGAAAACTGTCTCTTGCATTTCCCTTGATGCAGGCAGATGTGAGTTCTGGGTACAGTTACTGGGAACAGCTTTTGACTCCTTCCTTGTCCACCTTCCATGCTATCCTGTTTCCTAGTCCAGGGCCTGTGTAGACCTCCTGTATTAATTTTCTTGCTGCTATGACAATATGCCCCAAACTCAGTGGCTTGAAACAACACAAATAGATTATCTTACAGTTCTAGAAGTCAGAAGTCTAATATGGGTATCACTGAGCTAAAATCAAGGTGTCTGCAAGCCTGTGTTGCTTCTGCAGGCTCGCTTCCAGAGGCTCTCTGCATTCCTTGGCTCATGTCTCCTTCCATCTTTAAAACCAACAATGCCCAATTGAGTCTTTTTCATGCTGCATCGTTCTGACACTAACTCTCTTGCCTCCTTTCACTTACAAGGACCCTTGTGATTACATGGGGCCGCCCAGGATAATCTCTCCACCTCAGTTGGCTGGCTACCAACTTTAATTCTGTCTGCAACTTTAATTCTCGTTGCCATGAAACTTACACTCATTGCTCCAGGACTCAGGATATGGATATCTTTGGGACGTTGCGATCTTGCCTACTACACCCACTATCCAGCCGGTTATATCTGTGCATAGGAAGCCTATGCCTATCTGTACATAGGTTACTGTTACATTGGCTGCCTGTGCAAAGGTTACTCATAACCTATGCACAGATAGCCAATAACCATGCCTTGCTTGCTCTGACAAATGTAGTGCCACTGATGTCAATGCAGATACCTTATGGACTGTCACAGGCACCTGAGATTTCTTGAGCGTGACCCAGCACCAAGTTCTCAGAAACACTCAACTTCAAGGAACACATTTCTGAGTGAACCTCTCCAGCAACACCCAACCTCAAGTGCTATTATCTCTCCCCTTTTCTCTCTTAGAAATAACCATGACCCTTACAGATCCTCTCTCCAATCTCTCACCCTTCCTTATTATTCTTTATCTGGGCTGATGGAGCCGAGAGTCATAAAACCATTTCCATAACAGTTCCCTGGTAATACCTGAACACGAACATCTGTGTTATGGTTATTTAGTGTCTAAAATTCAGCTTATTAACATCTTAGAAATTTTATTTGTAATAACCAATTCATGGTATTTTGTTTTTTACCATTACAAATGATTTTGCGATGAATGTTCTTATACATAACACTATTGCATACATATTCTAGATGTTAGATGAGATCAAGTAGAATTAATTAATGGCCAAAAGTCCCCATTTTAAAAACCTTTTTATTTTTATTTTGTTTTTTGAGAACACTCTTATTGCCCAGGCTGGAGTGCAGTGGCATGATTGTGGCTCACTGCAACCTCCACCTCTCAGGTTCAAGTGATTCTCCTGCCTTCGTGTGGTGGCTAATGCCTGTTATCCCAGCACTTTGGGAGGCCGAGGCTGGCAGATCACTTGAGGTCAGGAGTTCGAGACCAGCCTGACCAACATGGTGAAACCCATCTTTACTAAAAATAAAAAAAATCAGCCAGGCATGGTGATACATTCTTGTAATCCCATTTTTATTTTGTATGGATATTGCCAAATTGATATTTATACTAGTTTACACTCCTGTACACAGACATATATGCCAAATTACACTCCCAGAAGCAAACAACTGAAGGTGACTGTTTTCCCCCACAACCATTAACGGGACATAATATCTACCTATTGACTTTGCCTATTAAATTAATGATATATACTTCATCACATTTCTCTTCCTCCAAGTAGAAACAAACACTTGATAAACGTGAACAATTTGCAATTACAGCTGTTTCCCATGTGTTTTTATGTGATGTCCAGTAATGTTTAACTGACTTAAAAGTAGCACAAAGGCAAAGTATGGCTGAAACTAATTTTGAGAATCTTCTCAGCGGAAAGAAATCAGGAAAAGAGAATGTCAGGTAACAGGAGCTGATAACCAGAGCCGTGAAGCCCCAGGCCCTATTAAATGTTCTAATTCTTCTAATTTTTGTTTTGACCATATGCAGATTGAAGAATAATCATAAAGACCTTCTTATGATTCTAGTACTATTTCTTTCTCTCCCTCTTAAGGGAGGATACAGAAGCAGTGGCTCATTCCAAGGAATGTAGCAGAAATCATTCATTGATTAGAGATTTCTGGAATGAGTACTCTTTCCTCCTAATCTCTTCCCAAGTACTTATTCACAGTGTTATGTCAACAAGGCTGCAGTGGACAAATCAAGTATATTTTTAAAAATTATTAAAGTGGGATCTTGGCTTTCTGAACTCTTAGACTTCTAGTGAGAAGTTTCATTTATAAAAGATGATTTTCTCTTTGCATAATATTCTCTTAAGGTAACTTTTATCAAGGACTTTACAAATAATTTTCAAAGGATTAAAATTCAGTCTTAGCTCAATTTTATCACAGCAGAGTTAGTATCATCTTTTCCCAAATGAGCAATCATTCCAATGTGAGGAAATTTCTTCTTACATGTTTTCAATTAGAATTTTTATTTAAATATTAGAAATGGATGAGAAACAGGTGATAAAACTATTTAGGTTTACCTTCAATGTAAAAACACTGAGTCTATAAATATCAAAATGATATTGCTATTTAATTTGACATTCCTAAATTGTGTGTTCCTTCTGTAGGTTGCCTGTTTACTGTGATGATGGTTTCTTTTGCTGTGCAGAAGCTCTGATCCAGTTGGTCAATTTTGGATTTTGTTGTCACTGCTTTTGGTGTTTTAGTCATGAAGTCTTTGCCCATGCTTATGTCCTGAATGGTATTGCCTAGGTTTTCTTCTAGGGTTTTTATGGTTTTAGGTCTTACATTTAAACCATTAACCCATCTTGAGTTAATTTGTGTATAAGGTCTAAGGAAGGGATTCAGTTTCCGTCTTTTGCATATGGCTAGCCAGTTTTCCCAACATCATTTATTAAATAAGGAATCCTTTCTCCATTGCTTGTTTTTGTCAGGTTTGTCAAGGATCAGATGGTTGTAGATGTGTGGTGTTATTTCTGAGTCCTCTGTTCTGTTCTATTGGTCTATATATCTGTTTTGGTACCAGTGCCATGCTGTTTTGGTTACTGTAGCCTTGTAGTATAGTTTGAAGTCAGGTAGCATGATACCTTCAGCTTTATTCTTTTTGCTTAGGACTGTCTTGGCTATACAGGCTCTTTTTGGGTTCCATATGGAATTTAAAGTAGTTTTTTCTAATTCTGTGAAGAAAGTCAATGGTAGTTGTGATGGGAATAGCATTGAATCTATAAATTACTTTGAGCCGTATGGCCATTTTCTTGATACTGATTCTTCCTATCCATGAGTGTGGAATGTTTTTCCATTTGTTTGTGTCCTCTCTTATTTCCTTGAGCAATGGTTTGCAGTTCCCCTTGAAGAGGTCCTTTATATCCCTTGTAAGTTGTATTTCCAGATATTTTATTCTCTTTGTTACAGTTGTGAATGGTACTTCACTCATGGTTTGGCTCTCTGTTTATTATTGGTTTATAGGAATGCTTGTGATTTTTGCACATTGATTTTGTATCCTGACACTTTGCTGAAGTTGCTTATCAATTTAAGGAATTTTGGGGCTGAGACGATGGGGTTTTCTAAATATACAATCATGTCATCTGCAAACAGAGATAATTTGACTTCCTCTCTTCCTATTTGAATACCGCTTATTTCTTTATCTTGCATGATTGCCCTGGCCAGAACTTCCAACACTATGTTAAATAGAAGTGGTGAGAGAGGGCATCCTTGTCTTGTGCTGGTTTTCATAGGGAATGCTTTCAGCTTTTGCTCATTCAGAATGATATTGGCTGTGGGTTTGTCATAAATAGCTCTTATAAGTTTTAGATACATTTTATCAATACCTAGTTTGTTGAGTGTTTTTACCATGAAAGGGTGTTGAATTTTGTTGAAGGCCTTTTCTACATCTATTGAGATAATCATGTGGTTTTTGTCATTGGTTCTATTTATGTGATGAATCACCTTTACTGATTTGCGTATGTTGAACCAGCTTTGCATCCTAGGGATTAAGTCAACTTGATATGGTGGATAAGCTTTTTAACATGCTGCTGGATTCAGTTTGCCAGTGATTCATTGAGGATTTTCACATAAATGTTCATCAGGGATATTGGCCTGAAATTTTCTTTTTTTGTTGTGTCTCTGCCAGTTTTTGGTATTAGGATGATGCTGGCCTCATAAAATGAGTTAAGAAGGAGTCCATCTTTTTCTATTGTTTGGAATAGTTTCAGAAGAAATTATTCCAGCTCCTCTTTGTACCTCTGGTAGAATTTGGCTGTGAATACCACTGGTCCTAGACTTTTTTTGGTTGGTAGACTATTAATTACTGCCTCAATTTCAGAACCTGCTATTGGTCTATTCAGGGATTTGACTTCTTCCTGGTTTTGTTTTGGGAGGGTGTATGTGTCCAGGAATTTATCCATTTCTTTTAAGTTTTCTAAGTTTATTTGTGTAGAGGTGTTTATAGTATTCTCTGATGGCAGTTTATATTTCTGTGGGATCAGTGGTGATATCACCTTTTTGTGGGATCAGTGGTGATATCTTTTTTTATTGTGTCTATTTAATTCTTCTCTCTTTACTTTGTTATTAGTCTGGCTAGCAGTCTATCTATTTTGTTAATCTTTTCAAAAAACCAGCTTCTGGATTCATTGATGTTTTTGAAAGGTTTTTTGTATCTCTGTCTCCTTCAGTTCTGCTCTGACCTTATTACTTGTCTTCTGCTAGCTTTTGAATTTGTTTGTTTTGCCTTTGTAGTTCTTTTAATTGTGATATTAGGGTGTTGATTTTAGATGTTTCCTGCTTTCTCCTGTAGGCAGTGCTATAAATTTCCCTCTGAACACTACCTTCACTATGTCCCAGCCATTCTTTTACATGTGTCTTTGTTCTCATTGGTTTCAAAGATCTTATTTATTTCTGTCTTAATTTCCTTATTTACCCAGTAGTTATTCAGAAGCAGGTTGTTCAGTTTCCACGTAGTTGTGCAGTTTTGAGTGAGTTTCTTCATCCTGAGTTCTAATTTGATTGCACTGTGGTCTGAGAGACTGTTATGAATTCTTTTCCTTTGCATTTGCTGAGGGGTCTTTTACTTCCAATTATGTGGTCAGTTTTAGAATAAGTGTGATGTGGCACTGAGAAGAATGTATATTCTATTGATTTGGCATGGAGAGTTCTGCAGATGTCTAGTAGATACACTTGGTGCAGAGCTGAGTACAGGTCCTGAATATCCTTGTTAATTTTCTGTCTCATTGATCTGTCTAATATTGACAGTGGGGTGTTAAATTCTCCCACTAGTATTGTATGGGAGTCTAAGTCTCTTTGTAGGTCTTTAAGAACTTGCTTTATGAATCTGGGTGCTCCTGTATTGGGTGCAGATATATTTAGGATGGTTAGCTTTTCTTGTTGCATTGATCCCTTTACCATTAGGGTAATGCTCTTCTTTGTCTTTTTTGATCTTTGTTGGTTTAAAGTCTGTTTTATCACAGACTAGGATTGCAACCCCTGCTTTTTTTTCCTTTCCATTTGCTTGGTAAATCTTCCTCCATCCCTTCATTTTGAGTCTATGTGTGTCTTTGCACATGATATGGGTCTCCTGATACAGCACACCTATAGGTCTTGACTCTTCATCCAGTTTTCCAGTCTGTGCCTTTTAATTGGGGCATTTAACCCATTTACATTTAAGATTAATATTGTTATGTGTGAATTTGATTCCTGTCATTATGATGCTAGCTGGTTATTTTTATTTCTCCTTCACTTATGAAGCTTAGTTTGGCTGAATATAAAATTCTGGGTTGAGAATTCTTTTCTTTAAGAATGTTGAATATTGTCCTCCACTCTATTCTGGCTTGTATGGTTTCTGCAGAGAGATCCACTGTTAGTCAGATGGGCTTCCCTTTGTGGGTAACCTGACCATTCTCTCTGGCTGCCCTTAACATTTTTTCCTTCATTTCAACCTTGGTGAATCTGATGATTATGTGTCTTGGTGTTGCTCTTCCTGAGGAATATCTTCGTGGTATTCTCTGAGTTTCCTGAATTTGAATGTTGGCCTGTCTTGCTAGGTTGGGGAAGTTCTCCTGGATAATATCCTGAAGTGTGTTTTCCAACTTTGTTCCATTCTCCCTGTCACTTTCAGGTACACCAATCAAATGTAGGTTTGGTCTTTCCACATAGTTCCATATTTCTTGAAGGTTTTATTCATTCCTTTTCCTTCTTTTTTCTCTAATCTTGTCTTCACACTTTGTTTCATTAGATTGATCTTCAATCTCTGATATCCTTTCTTCCGCTTAATCAGTTCTGTTATTGATGCTTGTGTATGCTTCACAAAGTTCTTGTGCTGTGTCTTTCAACTCCATCAGGTCACTTGTGTTCTTCTCTAAATTGGTTATTCTAGATAGCAATTCGTCTAAGCTTTTTTCAAGATTCTTAGCTTTCTCGCATTGGGTTTTAACATGCTCCTTTAGCTCAGAGGAGTTTGTTATTGCCCACCTTCTGAAGCCTACTTCTATCAATTTGTCAAACTCATTCTCCATCCAGTTTTGTTCCCTTGCTGGCAAGGAGTTGTGATCCTTTGAAGAAGAAAGGGCATTCTGGTTTTTGTAATTTTCAGCCTTTTTGCACTTTTTTTCCTCATCTTTGTGGATTTATCTAGCTTCAGCCTTTGATACTGATGACCTTCAGATGGAGTTTTTGCATGGTTATCCTTTTTGTTAATGTTGATGCTATTTCTCTCTGTTTGTTAGTTTTCCTTCTAACAGTCTGTACCCTCTTCTGAAGGTCTGCTGGAGTTTGCTGGGGGTCCACTGCAGATCTTGTTTGCCTGGGTATCACCAGCAGAGGCTGCAGAACAGAAAAGATTGCTGTTTGCCACTTCCTCTGGAAGCTTTGTCCAAGAGGGGCACCCGCCAGATGCCAGCCAGAGCTCTCCTGTGTGAGGTGTCTCCCCATCAGTAGGCACAGGTGTCAGGGACCCACTTGAGGAGGTAGTCTGGCCCTTAGCAGAGCTTATGTGCTGTGCTAAGTGATCCCCTGCTCTCTTCAGAGCCAGCAGGCAGGAACGTTTAAGTCTACTGAAGCTGCACCCACAGCCACCCCTTCTCCCAGGTCCTCCATCCTAGGGAGATGGGAATTTTATCTCTAAGTCCCTGACTGGGGCTGCTGCCTTTCTTTCAGAGATATCCTTCCCAGAGAGGAGAAATCTAGAGAGGCAGTCTGTGGTGGTCTCAGCTCAGTTTGAACTTCCTTGTGGGGCTTTGTTTACACTATGAGGGAAAAACTGCCTACTCAAGCCTCAGTAACAGCAGACGTCCCTCCCCTCATCAAGCTCCAGTATCCCAGGTCAACTTCAGACTGTTGTGCTGGCAGTGTGAATTTCAAACCAGTGGAATTTATCTTGTTGGGCTCCATGGGGGTGGGATCCACTGAGCAAGACCACATGGCTTCCTGGCTTCAGCCCCCTTTCCAGGGGAGTGAATGGTTCTATCTCACTGGTGTTCCAGGCACCACAGGGGTATGAAAGAAAACCTCCGGCAGCTAGCTCCATGTCTGTCCAAATGGCCAGTTTTGTGCTTGAAACCAGAGCCCTTGAGGTATAAGCATCTGAGGGCATCTCCTTGGCTGTGGGTTGTGAAGACCATGGGAAAAATATAGTATCTGGGCCGGATAGCACCATCCCTCACAGCACAGTCCCTTAAGGCTTCCCTTGGCTAGGGGAGGGGTTTCCCCCACCCTTTGCACTTTCTGGGTAGGTGACACACCACCCTGCTTCTGCTCACCTTCCATGGCTACACCCACTGTATAACCAGTCCCATGAGATGAACCAGATACCTCAGTTAGAAATGCAGAAATCACCTGCCTTCTGTGTTGGTCTCACTGGGAGCTGCAGACTAGAGCTGTTCCTATTTGGCCATCTTGCCTGGAAATCTGTTTGTATATTCCTTCTGGAGTTAGGTACAATGATGGTAATATTCTCTGTGTTTGTTCAGAGGAACATTGTTATTCAGTGCCTGTTAGCATGGGATTTTACACAATTCAAGTTCTATATTGAGCATATAATTTCTATCGAATAATATGCTCTCTGGAACTGCTGAAGGAAAAAGAAAGACACTTTCTACTTCTTCCCATGAAAAATACAGGATCAAGAAATGAGAATGCTGACTGCAGGTATATTGATCTATGTGGACAATCTCTGATTTGGGGCAAACCAAATGAATGATGTTTTCTGACATTAGTGATAAAAAGTGACATCAGAATATGTCTCAAGGACAGGAAAATTTACTATTTGTTCAAGCAAAATCTTTACTGTTTTCAAGGCAGCACAGCCTTGAACCAGCCAGCCACTTCCCCAACCCGCACAGCTATTTATCTCAGATGATCTTTTCCACTCCTCCCATTGGGTTAGCATTGCCTGTAAAATAGTACAAGTAGTCCTCACTTTTCATGGTTGTGCAGGGACACTACAATGATCCTGCAAGCTGAAACCATACTAAGACATTGTAATAATCTATAGAAAAAGCTACAACTGTTCCATGACATTTAGAATTTCTCAAAAATTTAAAAACTCTTACCATAGTTTATAAATGTATGAAAAATGCAATAGTAAAACTAATATTTAATACATCAAAAATATATTGACATTACATTTTAATATTACTTTGATAGATCATTTGATATTATTGACATATATTGATTTGGAAGTATTTTGATATTAATATATTAAAGCCACAGTGAATGAAAATTTTTTCTTCATACTTTCATAGAAGTCATTTGAACAATGTTTGCACTCTCTTTCTCATCAATGTGTTAAGATACAGAGGGAGCATTGTTCCTGCTTTGGAGAATTACTCGGCTTTCTAAGTTTTGATCAGCTTCAAACATGTCATTCTTTGTGCTTTCAATGTCATGAAATACCTCTGAGAGTTTGTTTAATGCAAAGATGTCATGTCATCTAGAACAGCTTTATTCTTTTGGTCACAGCCTCTTTCTTCATTTATGGAGATAAATTCACCTTCATTAAGGCCCTCTGGCTGCAGATCTAGAATGTTTCAAATGGGGGTCAATATCAGCTATTTCTTCTTAGCTCCATTTATGTTCATTCAATTCACTCCCAAATTTTGTTTTTTGTTGCACTTTCACTTTTGTTACTCTATTGATGACCCATTTGTGTAAAAAGCAACACAACTACACACTTTGCTGTCTCTATGTGATCTGAAAATGGATTTTCAGTGATCAATCATTGACAGAGTTTGAAAGAAGTGATATGATTGGTCAGTGATCATGATGCACATCTGACATTTGTATAGTGGGTGTGGACAGAAGAGCTAACAGAAAGTTTGTATTTTACATATTCATCCAGTTAATATACCATGATAACTCTCATTGGAGCTGCACCATTGGAGAACTATCTTAACAAACTGTGGCAACTGAAATTCACGCATACGGGAAACACACAAAGCAAGGGCTGATTTTCTATAAATAGGAATGATGTGTGTATTTATTTATTCAGAAAGACTGCCTTTTTGGAAACATTTAAATTGCTCCTTTTTCAAGGAGTAGTTTAAGAAAATAGGAGAGAAAAGTGAAAAAAATACTAGTATCTGGTGATCACTCAGAGATCACTCCCATGTATATCTCTGTATGTTATTTGACTTAGCAAATCATTTATTTAGTATATATCACACCAGGCATTTTTCTAAGACCTTCACAAATATCATCTCATTTAATAATCTTAATAACAATAAGGTAGCTATTGTTACTTTCCCTTCTTAAAGATGAAGACATAGGCACAGAGAAGATAAGTGACTTGCCTTAGGTCCCAAGATTCCAACCCAAGCAGTTGGCTTTGAAGGCTGCACTTCCAACCACTGCACAGTGCTGCCATGTGTAACAGGCCTGTGTTACTAATTCTGTGAAGTTACACAGTGTCCAGTTTTGCTCCTCCTGGTAGAGTTAGGTCTACCTCATTTGTTACTGGCATTATGACTATAGATACATCAGTACACAAAGCTGACATCATCTATCACAGAGATTACTAAGGCTCCACAGAGCTTAGGACAGGGGCCATGCCTTTCTTTCCGAATAGCCCTGAATGCAAAGAGAATGTTTTGGAGGAAAGGAAATGCAATTGGTGACATCTCTCAGGGTCTAAATCAATTAGTTCAGAGGTCAAAGGTATGAGGCTCTTTATGGAGGTAGACAAAAATACCAGTGATCATGGAATGAGTCAGTTGTTTATTCAATATTACCTGTATTTCAAAGGTCTCTAGGGAAATATTCAAGACAACCCTACTGAAATTTAAATGACATAAATTTGACTTTGTCTTGCAAACAACAGTCTAATTCTCTAACCACTAAACCTAAAAATTATAAATTTCAGTGACTCTGACAAACATTTAGGAGCAAAAAAACTGTACAAAGAAATATAACCAACAGAGCTGATAGTTCAAAAATAGCATCCCATTTCTCTTCTTAAAAGTCTGCTTAGGAAATACTGGTAATCAGATAACTTAGTCTGACTCATTGGAGTTGCAGTTAAAGATTAAAATGCTTGTTTATTTTTTAAATCTTCTTGGGTTTCATTTCCACTTCCTGAATGTCAGCTTGGTACCTAGCAACAGCTAACCCTCCAATTTTCAGTGCTATCCTTTTCTGTCTTTGTCAAATAAAAAGAAAAAAAAAATCAAAAGGTTATGCAGGTTGTTTCTAGAAATATCTTATTTCATAAAACAATGTGAATGAACTACGGTGAGCTATTCATGAGTATAAGTTCATGAAGAGCACAACAGAGATTCTATTTCTCATAGACTCTTTCTTTCTAATTCGAGTCCAGTTCCAGTAGTTGCAAACATCTTTAGTCCTTATAAAACAGATCTTGGTTCTCAAATGATTTTATTTAAAAAGGGGGAAAGAAGAGAGAAGAACCAATATTAAAGAAAAGTTAGTGAAACTGAGCTCATGTGATGGGTAGGCAGCACAATACAAACAGCAGTAACTAGAGATACAGATCAAAGAGATCTGTGTCCCACACAAGTTAATCAACCAAGGTGGGCACCAGTTTCCATTAAGAAAAGAAGGATGGAGCTAATGATACCTAAATTCACTTCAAGTTCAAAATTCAAATAATACCATAAAAGCAATTTAAATTATTTCAAGGTCACCCAATACAGCATAACATCCATTGCATCATACCTCTGCTTAAATGCGTGCATTGCCTACCCATTTCTCTTAGAATTTTTTTATTCTTTGGAGGCAAGATTCTTTAACATGGGCTGGAGTGATCTTTCACTAGTCTCTCTACAATTCACACTACTCCCGTTTCACACTGACCTTCAGTTCTTCATGTTCCCTAGGCTCATGCCCATCTCTAGGCTTTTGCCTTTCCTTTCTTTCCCTTAAGCCTGGGACATTCCACATCTGAGCTTATTAGGGCTGCCTCCTTCTTGCCCTTCACTTTTTCTCATAGAGACTTTCCCTATGCTGCTGACCTAAGGGAGATTTCCTTCAAATAACCTCTACCTCCTAGCCTGTTGTAATTTTTTCTATAGCACTAAACACGACTTATAATTATCTTATTCATTCACTTGCTTATTATTTCTTTTCTCCTATACAAGAGCATAAGCTGTGTAAGGGCAGGAATCTTAACTTTTATCTTCTCTTATCCACGTTTCTCCTGGAATAGTACCTTGCAAATGGTAGGCACTTAATAACTATTTTGAGAATAAAGAAATGTTCGTATGTCATTTGCTGATATATCACCAATGCAAGAGCACAGCACTTGGTATGCAGTAATCACTTAGTAAAAAATTCCTTAATGTAACTGAATAACTCAACTAGATCATCTTTTCATAGCGGTTGCCGTAGTTTGGATGTTGGCCTCCCAAACCTCATGCTGAAATTGATTCTCAATGTTGGAAGTGGGACTCAAGTGGGGAAGTAACTAGGTCATGGGAGCAGATCCCTCATGTATAGGTCGATGCCCTCCCTCAGCGGTGAGTTCTTACTCTATTAGTTCCTAAAAGAGCTGATTGTTAGAGTCTAGTACTTCCCATCCAGAGGTGGATGTGCTTCCTCTCTCATCATATAATCTGTGCATACACTGGCTCCCCATCGTCTTCTGCCATATGTGGAAGCAGCCTGAGGCCCCAGAAGCAGATGCCTCTTGTAAAGTGCCATGTTTCTCATACAGCCTGCAGAGCCATGAACCAAATAAACCTCTTTTCTTTATAAATTATCCAGCCTCAGGTATTTCTTTATAGCAACACGAAACAGAGTAAGACAGAGGTGATGATATGAGTTACTTATTATTTTCTGTATTAGTTACAATCCTGCTGTAAAAAAATACAAATTTGGTGGCTTAAAACAAAACACTTTTATTATCTTACAGTTCTCGTGGTCAGAAGTCTGACATGAGTCTCACTCAGCTAAAATCAAAGTGTCAGGCAGGTTACAATGTTATGGGCTGCCTGCATTCCTTGGGTTGCAGCTTTGTTCCATCTTCAAAGCCAGCAATGGTTACGTGAGTCTCATGCTGCATTGCTCTAACACTAACTGGCATGCCTCCCTCTTCTATTTATAAAGACCCTTATAATTACACTGCACTCATGCAGATAATCCAGGATGATCTCTCCATCTCAAGATCCTGAATTTAATAACATCTGCAAAATGCAACATAACATATTCACAGGTTGCAGGGATTAGGATGTGAACATCTTTAGGGGGCCATTATTCTGCCTACCACATTGTCATTTGGTTTGATTCTGAAGAGAATTCACCTTTGCCTTATGAAACCCCATGAAAACTCCCTCTCTTTTCTTTCAAACATGTGCTATATGATCACATTCTACAGAAAAATTCCCTACAAGTAATCTTATCTCTCATTTTCCCATCTCAGGGATGTGGCCTAAATGTGTTGGTTGATGCAATTTTGTATAAATCAAGGAATGGATTTAGACTACTATCTCCTATGCAGACAAACAACCTGAAAATAAGCAGACGTTGACATCTTCAGACAAGCTCAAAATCCATTTTGGTTGCTTGTAGAAGATAATTACAAGAAGAGAAAACACATTCCATTCTCATCACCAAAATGAGAACAATAGCACTGTATCTTGTAAGAATACAGAATTCGGGGGTAGCCAAGCAAATTGCATCATTATTAGAAGGATCTATCTTAAGCCTGGGGGTAGGGAAGAGAAACGGGATTATGCATTTAGCTAAGGCAATTTTCTTCATTTGCTTATGATAAATCATCCTATATAATTAAGCAAACCCAGGGGCCTAACACATTAACTTGCCATCGATATATTCTATCTGCCTTGGCACCACTAGTGTTTCTGGCATTATTTATGAAGTCACTCTTCCTATATTTGCACAGCATGCAGCATTGTTCATAGCAGGCTGTGGATTATTGTCAATGAATAATGCCCTAGAAGCTCCTAACCCTTTGTGCTTATGTCTAATAACTAAATCAGGAATAGCTGTTTCTCTGTGTTCTGCTTAAGATGATAGCACAGCCATAAATAAGCTACCAGCTGCAAGATTCATTTGGCATCAGTGAATCCCACTGCAAAGCTACAGGTTTACATCGTTCCCCGATAACCTTTAAACAGTGTTCACCCCTAAGAGTCTTTTTAAAGCTGGTGAACCTCAAATAGGGATATAAGAATTTTCTGAAATCTCATTTGCTTGAATTGTTTATCATCCAACACATACATCAGGTCTTCTTTGGGAATTTACCTGTGAGAGATGGCAAGAATAATGCCAGAGAGAGAATTCCTCTACAGCCACTCTTCTGTCTAAATTACGAAGAACTGCATGGAAAGTAATCTTCTAACATAGGAGGAGGGAGAGGTTTTTTTTTCCTCCTGGAAACCTCCATGCCTTGTCAGAGAGCTTCACAAGAGGCCAGTAAATGCCAAACTTGGATTTCACAGCCCAGTTTGGTTTAAGAAAAAAAAATTTCAAAGGTTTCTGCTTTGCCTTTTCCCACAGGCCACATAAAAGCACTTTACCAACATTCACAGGAGAACTGGTGCTCCTTTTGCTAAAACGCCATGAGGTCACTGTCTGTGCCTAGTACCTACTTAATGTCTCTAGTGAATATCTTTCAAATTCATTCAAGAAGTAAGCACTCAGAAACATGCATTAACCTCCTTTTCTTAAATGGAGGCACCACTCAATTTAAGACTCATGACTTATGAGGACGATATCCAACACCTGCCACTAAAAAGGAAGTCAGAGCAGTGTCCTGGATGGGGCTGTCCTGTTTCATGACCATAGTGATGAAGAACCTTGGCACTAAAAAGCACTGGGGAGCCCCTCTGTTTCCTGGACTTTACCCGGCCTTATCGTCTCACCAGGCTGTATTAGTGTCTTGGGTGTGTCTAAACAAATGATCACAACGTGGGTGACTTTAACAAAACAGAAAGTTATTCTCTCACAGTTTTCAGACTTCTAGAAGTCTGAAATCAAGGTGTTGGCAGGGCCATGCCTCCTCTGAAAGCTCTAGTGGGAATCCTGCCTTGCCTCTTCCGGCTTCAGGTGGCTCCTGGTGTCCCTTAGCTTGAGACAGCACCACTCCAACCTCTGCCACCATCTTTACGTGGTCTTCTATGCTGTGTGCCTGTGTCCAAACCTTCTTCACTTTCCTCTTGCAAAGACATCAGTCTGATCATTTCAACCTTGCCAGCCTTAAATCACTACGTCTGCAAAATCCCTATTTCCAAATAAGGTCACAGTCTGAGGTTCCAATTGGACATCAGTTTTTGGGGAGTGTCAGGGAGGACACTATTCAACTCCACAGAGAATGGCTTCTCTGCCTGGGCTGGGCTGCTGTGAGAATTTGTATTCCCGTGGCCCTCTGCGTCTCCCTTCTCCTGCAGTCGCCTGCTCCCCCTGGTCCTTACAGGAGGTGTAGGGAGCCTGGAGCCTGAATTAATGCACAACAGAGCACCACACCAGCAAGGTGTCATTCCCAGCCTGCCACGCATGCGCCACAGTGACCGGGCTTTCTCCTAGCAGGACTCCAGGTGTGCAGGCTTCACTCCATCTCCGCCGCCTCTGCGGAGACAGGTGGTCTCTGAGGCTCCTGCCTTCTTTCTGGAAGATTCTTCGGCTTTCCACTGAGCATTTAAACAACCCAGAGAAACTCAAATGTTTATTGAAAATATGCTTTTTTCGAATATAAAGGTAATTCAACCTTATTATAAGATTATTTTTTAAAAATACATCAGAAATTAAATAGATAAAAATCTCCATTGGCCCACTTTATAAAGATAACCGCTGTTACTGTGTAGATGTATTCCCAAACACTCTTTCTCTATGAAGCATATTTTTAAAATGTACTTTTTAAAAATAGATAGGGCAAGGTTGTACATATAGCCTCTCTTGGGTCTCAGATTCACAGAACTGAATTCACTCATAAATACAATTTTATGATATAGTCAACACAATGAAAACAACATTCAAGAATTAGAATTTATTTTTAACTTTCTATTTTTGCATTATCTTCCCTAATCATTTCCTCATATCACTAAATAATCTCAAAAACACAAATTTAATGACTGCTTATTTTATTATTCATGCATTGCAATTAATTTAAATAACCCTGTGGTATGGACATATAGATCAAGTCCAATTTTCAATAAAATCATAATAAAGCAATGCATAGCTTTACTCCCAAACCTTCTTGAATAGCTCTAATAATTACATTAAAATACATTTCTTAATCAAAAGATGTTTTACAGTTTTTGATAGATGTAACTAAACCTCTAAAAAGCTTTTAATAATTTATAATTTTGCCATCTCTTTTATCATTCTCTTCAAACACTGAGCATTAACTGTATGAACATTTACTAATTTGAAAGGCAGGCAATGCTATCTTATTGCATTTTAATTTGCATTTCTTTGATTACTAGTGAGGTTAGAGATTCTTATATTTATGAAGTATTGGATTTCTTCTTTTGTAATTGTTCTTCAAACTCTTTTTTTCTAGTGGGATGTTTATCTTTTTCAGTAATTCATTTGTTCATTCACATTTTTATTGAGTGTTTATAATGTGCCAGACAGTGGGTTAGATTGAGGAAAAAGAATATTGTGGGGGTAGGCAAAGGACTGAGAGATACCTTATTGGATTCTGCCTTCATGGAAACTAATATTCATTTTCTCATTAATTTACAAAATCTCTATGTGTTAAAGAGATCTTTTAATTTTATGTATGGCCATTTTATGAAACTTTAGGGAGAAATCATCTATGTTTTTTGGAAGAGGGGAAGGGATTTATACTTTATCCCAAAAATATCTAGCTATTTTTTTATTTGCTTATATTTTTACTCTTTTTGAGTCAATTTTCCATTTGGATTTTATTTTGATATATGACATGCAGTTTTAGAATAAATTATTTTCCAAATGGTAATTAATTATCCCAGTACCATGTATTAACGATGTGTCATTTTGTCATTGTTTAGCAACTCATATTTATTACACAGTAACGTTTTATAAACATTAGGCTCTGGACTTTCTATTCTGTTCCACTGTTCTATTTGTGGGTCAATATTACAGTCTTCATTATTAAAATTTTATTATATGTTTTAATATATGACAGTGCAAATTGTAGCAGTTAAAAAAAATTCTTGGCTGTTTCCACTATCTTCTTTTTTTTTTTTTGATCCAGGATCACTTCAAGACCAAACAAAACAAAAATTCCTTTGGCATTTCGATTGAAATTGTTCTAAGTTCCCTCTAGAATCTGTTAGATGAGATTTCACTCACCTCTATTTCCAATTCCTCCTAATTATATTTTACTCCACAGTCCCTTAATATATCTGACCCCAAGTCCCCACCTTACAGTAAACCTGTCATTCAGGTCATCTGTCTGAAACTCTGCTTCATAAACCAGGAGAGATGTGGGCCAAAGAGGGAGTTACTTAGATGTTAAAAAAGAAAAAAATGAAGACTGAGTTTCAAGTCGAAATCTGATGTCCAAATTGGCAGTGTGAGTAGGCTTATATATCACGGTAAATAAAAATCTGCTTAAATTCTTTCCTTTTTATTGGTTAAAGTAATACAAAGCATTTTTATATATTTTATTGCAAATACAAAGTGTTTCAGATATTTTATAATTATTAACAGATTTGTTAGCTTGGTCTTATATAGTGTTGTTCCAAAGAACAGAAAAAAGTATGTTTTCTAATGTTCTTATTTGAAATTAATTATAAGAGATGCATTGGGCTCAGGTGGCCGTCTCCTGTGGCTTTTCACTACAAACATCTATATAAGCTTTAGTTCTTCCTGGTTTCACTGCTAGTCCACACTGCTCTTGTTCTAGCTTTCTCATCTGCAACATTAGCCACTGACTTTAGTCATCTTCACATACCTGCTTACTAAAGATTAGGCTTAAGTACAGGATCATAAGCAAGTGTATCTATAGCTGCCTTGGAAAAATAAATAATAAAGTGCTTTGAGTTTTCCAGAGAGTATCAGCAGATAGAGAACTATCTTCACTTTCTATGAACCTTGATTTAAAAAGGGAATATTAGATCGCTACATTTATCCAGTTATAACCCATAACAGCTTGCTTAAAACTTTTTTTCAGTTTATTCCAGATAACACAATTCACGGAAAGCCATGGGATTCATTAAGTATTCAGCTTTTTCTCTCTTGGCATGTAAAAATAGATCAAATTTCTTACTCAAAGGTCCAAAGAAACTTTATTAAGTTTTGTTTTGTTTTCAAGAACCGGGTTGAAGCATATCAGGTACCACTTAGGTAAATAATTCAAATTAATTCCAATGGAAAACAAAGGCCTGGACAAGCCCTCTGTGGAGTACAGAACAAAGGCCCTGAGACCTGAGTGAGAGACAAGAATCCTGCCTGGCCACGTGAATAGGCAAATGCTCAATGAGCCCTTCTGTGTGCTGTTTCATCTGTTATATGTATTGATCTCAACTGCATCTCCTTTTAAATGGTTAATTTCTCAATCCTAGCAATTCTGCCTCTTTGCTCATCAGCAATGAGGCCAGCATTTGAAGGGTACTCTGTAAGAGTCAAAGGGCTACCCCAGGGTCTCTGTATTTCCCTGAAAGCTCTTAGAGTAGCACCAGGAAACCTAGTCCCATCCCAGAGATTCTAGTCCCATCATTAGAGATTCTCCCATGGGCGTCATGACTTGAATGTGCCCCTCCCATGGCTCTGAGAGGTCCTTTGCAAACATCATTGCTGAAAAGATACAAGAACTGCAGTTTCCCTGGGAAGAGTGCACCCACAGACTCACAAGGAGCCAAGTCCAGAAAAGCGACATGAAGCCTGCAGGCCTTGGACCAGGCCTACAGACGCAGCTGGCATTGTTCAAAGGGTTTTCAATTTGGAGTAGGTCTTCAAAATTCTCTTTTCCAGATCTTTTGAAGTGTGTTATTTTCCCCTCAATTCCAAGTAGCAATTACTCTATAACTGGGTATATTTTCATTTATATGTAAATGTATTCTATTTTCATTTATGTTTCAATTGAAACTGAAAGAATTTATGTCTGGCTGATGAAAAACTAAGAGATTGGGTAAATTGAGTCTTCTTTCATAGAATAAAGATGGAATTCTAAATTATATTTATACTTTACCATGTAATAGCATGATTATATTGAGACATTATTTAAAATGTCTGGAGTTTTCTTACTCAGCAAATTTTTGTCTTTTTTCCTCATTAAAAACTCTTGAGCCCATTATCTCATACTTCCTATTTTCTGATCTCATATAGATACAGTAGCCATGTATTTCTTTGTGATTTCCGGAGATTGCTCCTTTCAAAAGACTTATTTGATGTAAACTTTACCTGGACTTTGTGGAGGCATTTGCCTTTGATACTGCTTTTCAAAGGCAAATGCTTCCATTGTCTCAGCCCAAAATCTCCTGAAACTGATAAGCAACTTCAGCAAAGTCTCAGGATACAAAATCAAGGTGCAAAAATCACAAGCATTCCTATACATCAATAACAGACATAAAGAGAGCCAAATCAAGAATGAACTGCCATTCACTATTGCTACAAAGAGAATCAAATACCTAGGAATACAACTAACAAAGAATGTAAAGGACCGCTTCAAGGAGAACTATAAACCACTGCTCAACGAAATAAGAGAGGACACAAACAGATGGAAAAACATTTCATGCTCATGGTTAGGAAGGATCAATATCGTGAAAATGGCCATACCACCCAAAGTAATTTATAGATTCAAGGCTATCCCTATCAAGCTACCAATGACTTTCTTCACAGAACTGGAAAAAAATGCCTTAAACTTCACATGGAACCAAAAGAGAGCCTGCATAGCCAAGTCAATTCTAAGCAAAAAGAACAAAGCTGGAGGCATCACATTACCTGACTTCAAACTGTACTACAAGGCTACAGTAATCAAAAGAGCATGGTACTGGTGCCAAAACAGAGATATAGACCAATGGAACAGAACAGAGGCCTCAGAGGCAATGCCAGACATCTACAACCATCTGATCTTTGACAAACCTCACAAAAACAAGCAATGGGGAAAGGATTCCCTGTTTAATAAATGGTGTTGGCAAAACTGGCTAGCCATATGAAGAAAGCAGATACTGGACCACTTTCTGACACCTTACACTAAAATTAACTCCAGATGGATTAAAGACTTAAACATAAGACCTAAC